>JARHVA010000345.1:0-245000 GCA_037957365.1 Torreya grandis | reverse complement strand
TTTCCCCCACTCTTCAAGTTTAAACCTTCATAACATTTGATGAGGAATTCACCATGGCATGTAAACTAGATAACTAGGCCATGAATGAAGGGAATTTAAAATTATGTAACAAGAATTATAGATTTAAATTCAATGACCCTTCCTCTACCAAAAACACTACTCAATCCAATACCAAATTAAAAGCATCTGCAAATTTAGTTGTTCTCAAAATTGCTTCAGCTTCAATTATCAACTGACCCCCTTGAACAAATTCTTCTGACCCTCCTTATCAACAAAACCAAAATCGAGATAATCTAAAACAATATACTCTCATTAGAGAATATTATGCATCAGATTTGGATAAATTTCTCAAACCCAACCTCATTCAACTCCCACTAATTAAACCACCTCAATAATTTGATGCTTCTTGCCCCATGCCTGGGTGGTGCAATGAGAATGACCATTGTGCCTTTCATCAAGTCATAGGATATGAAATAAATAGATGTAATACCTTTAAAAGTCTTGTCAAAATTTTGATTTATAGTGGAGAACATGTGCTTTATAATGCCAATGCACCTCCCAATCAATCCCTTGACATTTTTTGTAAACCTTTTCCTAATCATACTTATTTTAACAAACACAACAATAACCAACCCGAATCATCTCACTCTCATGAGACACATATAATCAATGTTATCAATAATGATCCCATTTTTGAAAAAACCATTACCTCAATCACCCAAATGGAAATAGAGAACTTACCCACTATTTCTTCAAATACCCAAATGGAATAATTAACCACTACTTTCTCTTCACTAAATAAGACCTTATTTTTATCTACCTTGCCTTTGATGGAAACACCAAGCGAGATAAATTATGCTATAACCATTTTTCCTTCTTCCACTCCAACCATTAAGGTATAATAACTACCATCCATTCCTTTAGACACCCAAGTAATGGAGGAAACTCTATCCAACACCATACCTACTTCCCATATCATTAAACCATCCATTTCCTCTTCAAAAACCATCCCATAAGATAAGATTACCTCATCTACTCAACCACCAATTTTGGAACCTTCCCTTAAAGACAATAATGAAGGAGCCATTCCCTCTTCTCCACCTAATGGTTTAATATTTAAAACCAATGACCAAGGATCTAAACCCATCTACAATCCCTTTTTAAGGCTAGTCCAAAGTTTAGAGTTCACTTCTCAACCTAACTTTGATAGAGCCACTTTCTGGCATCATCTCGAGCTCCCTTACCAAAATAATCTAAACCATCAACCTCCCATGAATCCAACCTTAAACACATTATTACCTCTTCACCAAATATCTCTTCCAAAACCATAATTGAATCATTCCAACCACCTCTACCTAAGATTGCCAAATCACCTTACGCTTCTCTCACCAAATTGGTTAGGACTCTAGGAATCCTCCCCACACCTAGCTGCACTCACCCCTCTTTGAATTTGGACTTAATTCCATCTAGTTCAAAAAAGGAAAATCCAACTAAACTAACTAAGAAGGTAGAGTTACCCAAACCTCCACCTTGAACGAGACCCATACCACCTCTTTCCCACTTACCTTCTATTTTAGGACCCCATCCTTCTACCATCCCAATTACCTATTCTTCCTCTAAGAACCCATCCCCTTTTTCTCCAACTAAACCCATCTAACCCTCTAGTTTTACATCATTTTTAACTAACCTATATACTTCTACTTTCCCACTTGTAGTAAAACCTTCATCCAAGTTTTCCACATCCATGTTTCCAACCCCCCAACCAACTGTAACCAACCAAAACCAACTAAAACCATTCCTCCAACTAAAACTTCCATGGTAAAGGTTACACCCAAAAAGGTTCCCTCTCCTAAAACCAAAATCCCACCACCTCTAACACCTTTTCTTGAATCCTATTCAACCATTTTGAAAAGGTTGTTACAAACCTCTTTTATTAGCTTACCACCAATCAAAAAATTTGATCCTTCACACCCTAAACTAACATGGTTCAATGAAAATTTGATTTGTCTTTACCATAAGACATAGAGACATGAGACAAAGAACTATAAATCTCTCTAAGAACTCATTCATACCTTATATGATGAGGATGATCTTTTATTAGATGAACCCTTATTACCCCCATTACCAATCTTACCATCAACCCAACCTATGCAACCTTTACCTACTCTCCCACTCCTACCCAAGGATGAGAAGGAGGAACCAAAACAAGAATAAAATATAGTAAACCCCCTTATCCACATGATTCATTTGGTTACGTGATCCCAACCCTAACAAAAAGATAAGTGAAAATATAAGGCATCCATTCCATGGACTTACCCTTCCACCCCTTAACCTTTCAACCAAAACTAAACACCTACACCTTCACCTATGCCACCATAAAATCCAAAAGTATCCATTCTAGGACCCTCTACCTCCAACCCATCTGAATCCATCTAGCATATTGTGTTGAAAGAACTTCACCAAACACTAGTGAAAATGAGCATGTATTAACTAGTCAACACCTTGCCCTACCATTGTTAGGCACTAATTGAGGCTATTTAATCTATAGAGGTTTAACTAGATTATCATCAAACCTCTTTCAACTTTGTTGAATCCATCCAACTTTACACCCTTATCACCTTTCAAGATTCTAAAATACCTCCCACTCATCCTAAGTATTTTGATCCACACCTCTTCATCACAACATACATCAATCAAACCCACACAATGATGATTGATGGAGAAGCTATCATTAACATTATCTCCTCCCATGTATATGACCAACTTCAACTATACAAAAATATCATGTCATAAAATACAGTGGTCCTTCACTCCTTTAATGATACCATGGCCACTACCTTAGGTATCATTGTCTTCCATATCTACTTGGGGTCTCATACCATTCCAAAACCATTCCACATTATAGAGGGTGAGTTCCAATATAATGTGTTACTCACATTCCATTACATCCATGTTATGAGTTGTGTCCCCTCCACCTTACACCGATGTATCAAATTTAAGTATTTGGGACAAGTTGTTACCATCAAATCTAACCCTAGTCCCTTCACCTCTTGTAATATGACATACTGGCCTAATGACATCCTTATACCTTCTTCATTTACCTTGCAACAAACTTATAACAAGACCACTTCATCAAACATAACTAGAAACACTCTTACTCAAAATAATGATGAAGCATAAACTAGATCAGCCATCCCTCTATCCCAAATTTTGGTAGAGAACCCCTTGTAATCCACATTTCAATGTCTCTCTCATGGGGAATATCAACTCTTAGCCTTAGATACTTTCCCTACTCTACAAGAACATAGGAATATCAAATATGACCCTTCTTATGATATGCCTAGTATTAACCCTTCTATTGCCATCCACATCATTGTTACTCATTCTAATGCTAAGATAGTTTGACAAAAGCTTCATATAATGAATCTTCACATATCCCTTATTATTAAAGAAGAGCTTTAGTATCTCTTATCTATCAAATTCGTTCATCTCATTGACTATCCATACTAGGTTTCTAACATCGTTCCCATCACCAAGCCCACAAGGGGACTTTGCCTTTACATCAACTTTCATGACATCAACCTTGTTTGCCCAAAAGATGACTTTCCTATAACAAACATTGACCAAATTTTTGATCTTATAGTTGAACATCAAATGTTATCTCTCATGGATAATTTCTTAGGATATAATCAGATCATGATTACCCCCAAAGATCAACATAAAACTTCCATTATCACCCCATGGGGAACCTTATATTACAAAGTCATGCCCTTTGGACTCAAGAATGCTAAAACAACCTATTAATGGGACATGACCTATATATTTTATGATCGTATCCATAAAATCATAGAGGACTATGTGGATGGTATCTTTCATAAATCTAAACATTGCAAGGATGACATAGCTATTCTCACCATCATCTTCAGTAAACTAATCCATTATCATGTTAGGCTCAACCCCAAGAAGTGTGTTTTTGGAGACCTATTAGGAAATCCTATAGGTTTCATTATCTCTCTCCATAGAATTGAAATAGACCCTGCTAAAGTTAGATCAATCTTGGAGATGCCTTCTCCCACCAACCTTATGCAAATCCACAGTCTATAGGGAAAACTTCAATCAATCTGTCTCTTCATCTCCCATTTATCAGATAAATGTCAACCTTTCCACCACCTCCTAAAGAAATATACCTCTTTTAAGTGGACCAAGTAATTCCAAAAATCCTTTGATTTAATCAAAGAGTATCTTCTCTCTCCCCTTGTCCTCATCCTTCCTAGGGAAGACCAACCCTTTTACCTATATATATCCACCATAGACCATTCCCTAGGGGCAATGATTTCTCATCATGATGAAAAAAATTAAGATAAATTCATCTATTAAATTATTTTCACCCTCATCAAATATTAAACTTGGTATACCCATCCTAAAAAAATCTAACTTGCCTTAGTTTTCATGGCCTCAAAACTCTATCACTATCTTCTTAATCATAAAACATATGTCATTTCTAACACTGATCCCCTCAAGTATATGCAATCTAAGCCAAACCAAAACTAATGTATGGCTAAGTGGCTCATGATCCTAAATGAATTTGATCTTGAGTTCCTTATAAAAATTTCATTAAAGGTCAAGTAATCACTAGCCAATTAGTTGAGACTCCTCTGCCAGACAATCAACCTCTTCCACTTGCCTTCCCGAATGAGTCAATTGGAAATATTTCTCAAGAATAACTCACATATTAAATGACCATGTTTTTGTATGTATTTAAATGATAAAATGGTAGGGTTGATATATTTGTTCTCATTCTCCTTAATGGTGAACCTTTTCCCCTTTTATTTAAACTTGACTTTAAATGCACCAATAATGTGGCTAAATACAAAGCCCTAGTCATAGGTCTCCAAACCACTCTATCCTTGGGAGTCAAAACTATCAGTGTCTTTGGTGACTCCCATCTATTCATCAACTAAGTCACAAGATATTATCAATGTAAAAATGATGTCCTCCTAAAGTACAATCAACTCATGGATGTACTCTTAACATCATTTGATTGTTACACTATCAAGTTAGTTTCTTGATCTACCAACAAATTTGAAGATAAAATGGAATCCATTACTTCCCAAATCCAATCTCAACCCACCAAATATATATTATTTATCACCATCCATCAATTTATTGAATCTTCATGTATTATTTATGATCTTCCTATCATTTTTAGTGTGGAAACATTTCCTTTTGACATTTGGTATGACCAAACCTTTGACTACCTCAACCTTGACATTATCCCTTCTAACGTTTTGAAGAATTCCCAAAGAGATTTCATTTAAAGTAACTCTAATTACACCATAGTAGGGTGAATCCTTTACAAACATAGCTTTGACAACCTCCTTCTCTAGTGTCTCCATAGTCATGAAATCTCCCATGCCATTAAAGAAATGGATGACAAAATATATGGGGGACATTTTAGTGGCCTAGTTGTTGATAAATGTATCCTTCACATTGGCTACTATTGTCCCACCCTCAATCAAGACTACTATGACTATGTAAAGAAGTGTGTCAAATGTCAAAAACATGCTAGCTTACATCATGCACCTCTTTATGGCCTTCACGTATCCAAAGATTATTGGCCTTCTCATACTAGGGTCTTGACCTTATTAGTGAAATCAATCTACATTATTCATAATGACATCAATATACCATTACTACTACCAAATATTTCACCAAGTGTGTAGACATCATCCCCCTTATTCTACCAAAGCAAAAATGGTTATCGACTTCATCAATCACCATATCATCTACCATTTTGGTGTTCCCCATAAGATCATCATTGTTAATGGAAAATATTTTAAAAAATGTAAATTCTAAGGTCCATGTGATGCTTTTGGCATCAAGTTAAGCTTTTCCTCACCTTATCATCCAAAAATCAATGGATAGGTGGAAGATTTTAGCAAAACTCTCATCAAAATGCTCACTAAAGTAGTAAGTACTTTAGGTTAGGATTGTCACTTGCACATCCCTTTCACTTTATGGGCCTATTTTATCAACATTAAAACCTCTATATATTCTACTCCATTCTCTCTTATCTTTGGATCTAAGGTAGTCTTGCCTCTTGAAGCCCAAATTCCCTCTCTTCACATATAATTACATGAAATCCTTTTTGAGAGTGACTATCATCAATAAATACTTTCACATCTTGAATTACTTGATGAACATCACCTTATAACCCTTAATCATCTTTGTGTCTATCAAGAATTAATTAATCATGCATACAACAAACAATTAAATGAGTGAGAGTTCAACACTAGAGACCTCATCCTTAAGGAAAACAAGCATGTAACTAATATGGAGAAGAGAAAAAAGGGCAAGTTTGCTTTCAATTGGATTGGACCCTACATAATAAACTATAATTATAGATCAATATCTTATCATTTGTCTTCTCTGAAAGGAAAACTAAAGTCTGAGCCTCTCAACACTTCACATTTACATCCTTTTTATTATTGAAACAAGGATTGAACTTACCTTTGTGTCTAACTTAAGCTTGTCCCTTGGTTTATGATATTTTCAATTCCACACCCAAACATATCCATACTCCCCTTGGAAATAATTGAGTAAAACATAGAACCATGTGTTTATCCATCATAATTATAGCCTAATACAAAGCATGGGCACCATGGCTCTACCCATGGAATGGTTCTCATGGATATTTATTTTGTCTAATTAGATGGAATCCCATGATTGGCTATCTTTCAACTCACTTTTCCCATTCATCATTGACCTCTTATGTTAAAGTCTTACCTCCATAAAGGTAAACCTTTAAGCCTTAATAAACTATTCCATGTATAATATCACATTAAAAATCACTTGGGCCCATATCTCTAGCATTACATACTACTCTCTTGAAAGAGAATTGCATAATAATTAAAATTTGCTAAAAATAGACTATTCCCTTGAAGGATAGCTATAAAAATTCAATTCTAGACCACTCCCTTGAAGGATGTCTAAGAAATAATTATTTGAATCATTTTAAATTGATTAGCTTCACCAACTTATAAAAATAACAAAATAAATAAATGACCCTATGTCAAAATCAAAGTAAGTAAGCCACAATTGACTCTTCTAAGTTCCATTCATATACTTCCCACATCGATCCGTCTACACATTATCCCATTATGTCACAATTAGCTCTTATGTATGGCAATTATAGAAGTCCTACATTGATAAGTCTATATATCATGTTAAGGTGTGGAATTGTCTATTACGATTCTTTGGTCACCTATAAAAGGGGTAGGCTAACCCACATCAAGTTACCATTTCACCCATTTCCCATTCAACCATCTACTTATCACCTACTTTCCCTCCACACCTTTTTTTCTTCAAATCAAGGGACTATGAGATTAATTGATAAAAAAGTGATCAAAACACCCTCTTTCTCATTCAAAACATGCTCTTCCAAAGCATTTGGTAGGTTTATTTTCACTAAGTCATCCAACTATGGTTTCTAATTATTAGATCCTTTCCAAATAAAAACATCATGCTTTTTTCTTACCTTCTATTCATTAGTTCATATGGCTATATGTCTACGAATTCTTATCTCTTTCTCACATTTAGTTTGTTATCTACCCCTGATTTATGTGCCTTTATTATATTCCAAATCAATACACATCATAAAATTCTAAAATTTGACCATAAACAACATCTTCTACAACTATAAATAAAACCATCCATTACCTAAACCTCATTATATCAATAAACATCATCAAACATATTGTATCCAAACATCACCTACACTATCATCTTATAAGGGCATAATACATCCTAACATTTCATCATATCAAAATCTACATCATTAACTTTCATAAAATATCAACCCTAATTAGCCATAACAACCATTTATCCTTTTCAAAATAAATTATCATTCAAAACATTCTCATCTAGTATCCTATCTATAAAGCAACCAAATAACACAAGCCATATTATCTACATTTTACCATATACCATAAACATAAGCATTATCTATAAGTAAAACCTATCTATATTATCAAATCCACATCATATCTAGCAACTATGTCATCATTCTATAACCATTACCTACAACTCAAAGCAACATCATCATAATCATAATACATCTTTACATCTACTAAAACATGAACATTTGTGCATATCATTGCATGCCTAAGCATCAATAATCATCCACATAACATATTATAAGCATAAATAATCATAACATCATCACTCAAATCAATAAACATCAATCCACCTCTAAGTATCTAAACATAACCAATCTAATCCATCATAATCATCATATATATCAGAAAACACATATCATAATGTCTCTCTCACTCATATACATCTCACATCATCGACACATAGGTTAGAATAAAAAAATGTACATCCATGACTATCAAGCTAAAATAGATCAAGCCCTGGGGCACTAGGGCCACTTCCACCTATACCACTACTACTAGCTCCACTTGTACTTATACTTGTAATGTCACTTGTACCCATTCCTACACCACCATATGGTGGAGGTCCTCTTAGGATGCCTATTTGTGTTCCCACTACACCTACCAACTATCCTAGAGTTGTGAGAGCTGGGCCACCTACTAAGTTGATCTTATGCTCCCCCCGTCTCAACTTTGTTGTGCACTGAGTTAGAACTATGGCCTCATAGTATCTCAACTCCTAGATCATAGCCAAATACTAGGCATAAGGAATAAAACTAGGTGGTGCTACTACTACTCCCTTCCTTTACCTCAGTAAGTCCCTATCTTGTGTGACCAAACCCAGAGTGGCCCTTTCTTAATATCTCTCATCTATGACCATCATAACTTGCCCTTGTAATGTGATAATCTAGCCTTGTAATGCAACCACCTATGTTTGTAACCCTACAATCTACGCTTGCACTACCACTAGTTCTACCTGTGCTTATCCATTTAGTCCACCACCCTATATTGGTACCACTATAGGATCCACATCCATCAATTATCACCCCTTATCACCCCATCCAAATTGAGTCATTGCATACCTAGCCTATAACCATGTGACATAACCATCTATAATCCTTGCATCATCAATGATAGCTCTCATCGATAACTCTTTATAGTCTAGTATGAGATCTTATAGATCTAGGAGTAAGATATCTACATCCTCCATCTTGTATTAAGGGAAATCAAGGGGGATCCCATACACTAATCCAAACTATATCCAAACTTTCCTAAAAGGGATCAACTTAGTCTCCCCATCTCTCCTCCCATAAATTTGGCATGAACTCTACAAGGATAATGTGTGGTACCTATGCTTGGTCAAACTAGGCTAGTCCACATATAGCCTCCACACTACATCTCCTACCACCAGCCCCTCCAGTGCATCTATAAACCACCTTATGTCTCTAGTTCCTCCACCTACTCCTATCAAAGAATCAATATTACTATATCACATGAAGTTGATTAGAAAGGCTACCTAAGTGAATCCCTAGCATGGTACCCTTAGTGGTCTCAAAACCCAAATATAATCATATACCTAGTAGTGTATCATGAAACAAATGATAATCACATACTATCTATGTGCTTGAAATTCCTAGAGCTCCTTGTAAATCTAGACTAGTAACATTGGGACCCATCAAAACATAGTCTTCTTGAGTAGCATTGCCAGTAATACCCCTAATAATAGGTATGGAAATAATCCATGGCTATAATGTGTCAATGTAAAATAAGTCACTACCATCATCATAATCATCATCATCATCATCATCAACAATAAGCATCTATCCTTTGAAGCCCTCTGATATAATGGTCTGATCCCAAACCCCCTATATGCCACTTGGTATGAACCAAATCTTCTCCATATACAAGGTCCATATAATAATCTCTATCCTCACTCTTTACATGATAGATTAGATCCCCTTGAATGGATAGCCATGTTATATTATTCACATCCTCTAACAAGATGGCCATCTATCTAATCAGCAACATGAAAGTGTTCATTAGTGGGTCACACCTCTCAATGAGTGTAATGATCATAGTTACATCCCATGATAGGTTCTAATAATGTATCATGGCCCCTAGGTCAACCATCTCCATGTGCCTCCACTCCTCTACTATCATCCTATCTCAAACCTTGATCAAGAACCTAGGGACTCGATCCCTCATCTAGATCTGGTCATAGGCCTGCACAACAATCACATTAGCATGATCAATTTATTTTCCAAATCACACTCACTATCAACCTAAACCTACCATTTTCAACGTATCTTACCTATAACATTGAATACAAAACTCTACCAATATCTACACAAATTGTAAAAAACTAAATACTTCTATCTCCAATATTGCCTCCATTCTACATAACTTTCATTTACACTACCCAACATTGACCCTAACACATCACTTTCAATCACCTAAATCCTTCTATTTGTTAAACTATACCCACCTTCCCTTCATCTTATATTGACATTTACTACCCACTCGATGGACATCTTAAAACATTTCAACCTCTTTCATAATACACCTCTTTTATCACATTTTTAGTTACTTAATCATTCATCCTCCTCTACACACTTTAACCTTTTAATATGATCTAAATAGACACTTTTTTATTGATTCCTTTACCTTCCTAGCCCACATCCCTTAACCATCGATGGTTCATTTAACCATGGACAATACCTTAAGTTCCTTTCTCCTCGACATTCAACTACCAATGGTTCATTGAACTATCAAGGATCCCCTAGGACCTCAATATCCTAGTTTTCGATCATTGACAGTTAGGTTGAACTACCAATGATCACTATGTGTGAAAATCAATGGTAAAACCCTAACACCTCTTCCTACCTAAATACCACAAACCTCACCTAAAAACACAAATTGCACTCCCTAACCCTAGATTATATACCATTATCAGCCTAAAACACCCTTCTAATTTCACTTTCATATAACCCATTAACCAAATTCACTTATACCCAAAACTAGGGCATCATGAGCTAGGGATATTTTAAAAAACCTTATCTACCCCAATTCAATCTACTTAATACAATTCCATAGCTCACAAATTCAATTATGCTATCAATTTCAAAATAAGCCCTACGTCATTCCATGATCACTGGCATGGTTGGAATCCTTGTACTACCACTCAATCATACCCTTGTCCACCCTCCATTTCATCAACATGCAGTTGCCCTAAACACACACACCCAACTACTCACAATTCTCTACCTAATAAATATCCATTCCCAATGACCAAAAAATAAAACACTCTATGCACTCAACAACAAAAGTCAAATGGTAAAAATGAATTACCATTTTCCTTTTTATGTCTCAACTTTGTAGGGTTTGCATGATTCTCGATGGTCAGGGTGACTATCGATGGTCGATCCTATGGATAGAAATAACCATCATTGGTTGGGTCCCATATTTTTTCCCCACCTTTTTAACAAAATACCCCATTTTAAATTTGACCTCTTAGAAGAACTACATTTGGCTTGAAGTTCTTTTTAGATTTCATGTTTATGGAACTATGTAGGCAACATTCAATTTCCTAGTACATATGGAGTTATCTTGGCCATCCCTTACCAACCCATACCCAACCTATCAATTATTTCACTATGTCCACCTTAATGTTGGTTTTTTAAAACTAAAACCACTTGCATATTTTGTGGCAACCTTGCATTGGTCATTTTGACCACATGGACCAACCTTGCCATGTTAAACTTTTGAACTTTTACACCACCTGATATACAACCCATCTAATTGTGTCATTTCATGGGAGCACTTCCTACCCTAGATACTTATGACCAATATTATCCTTGTCAAGATGGTGTGATAAGCCTTACCTGATCAACTATGACCAATGCTATGGACCAGTCACTCCTATCATATGTCCTTCTAAGATCAACCTTATTTTTATGAACATTGGCAACTTTAGTCTTTGTGAAATCTTGACTATCACCCTTAGTTTAATTTTGTGTACATGTTTGTGTCTCACATGCCCACCCTTTTTATGTCACCCACCTCATTATTACCTAGTTCCCATTTATCAAACCTTGACCTGATTTTACTTTTACCTCATCAACTCCCAATTTGAGGGGGAATACCTCCTCCCATACTTAGGGAAACCAGACCTTGACCAACCATTTGTTTTTTTTCTATGGCTTGTAAAATCAAATCTACACAACAAAAAGGGGTAAGATGTAGACACTAAAAAATTACACATGACCACTTTTGATGTCAAACTACCTTTTGACCATCATTCAACCTCATGTCTAGTGGACCACCTAATCAATTAGACTCACTTGACCCTATCAAATCCCTAACACATTTGGCTAAATAATTTAACTTACCCTTTTTAAATTCCTTTAAACTATTTACTTCTAACCCCTTGATCATCCATCAATGGTTAGCCTAACCAAGGATGGAGGAAGTTACTAATTTGATAGGGGATAAAGTTGCCAAATCAGTATGTTTTAAAGCAAGTTTTAAAAGCAAGTTGCCATTTAGGGAGAAGCTTATCTCACACAAATTTATCATTGATTTAATACTTTAAATAAGGTTGGGACCTAATCATTAATGATTGGCCTGATCATCGATGGTTAGGTCCCCAAACTTGATTTAAAGCATTAAATAAATGATAGCTTTGTGTGGGATAAAATTCTCCCTAAATGCTAACTTGCTTTAAACTTCATGATTTGGAAACTTTATCCCCTATCCAATTAGTAACTTCCTCCATCGTAAGTAATAACTTCATCTTACAAAAGGAGAAGAGAAGGAATTGAAATGGATCCATAATCCACAATAAAGAATATTTCATCCAAACTCTCTTGCATATAGGTATTCATCACCCTTTAAACAAGTGAATAGCATCATTAAAGACCCAAATCTCTATCGGAATCACTTAAAAAATCCAAAGTACTCTCACTCTAGCTAATTCACTTCATCATTCCACCATCAATTTTCATTTATCTTTTTCTTGTTTTCATTGATTTCTAACCTCTTTACCCTACCAAACCCATCAGTGTCTTATTTTCTACCCCTCAGCCCTGTAATAGACCTCTATTTACCTAAATACCCAATTTGTGTCTTTTATTATGATCATTTCTAGATCTACACAGGTAACTGATGATTTTTAGTGTAATAGCCAATGATCACCTCAATCGTTGATGGTTACCCAACTATTGATGGTCAACTTAAACCACTGATAGTTCACCTGATTAGTGATGTTCATTGTGGCATACAAAACACAATAAGCTATTTTTAGCACCTTGGCCCCATCCAAACCTAATTTTCTTAGTTTTTCCCTAATTATAGTACCTTTTTTGATTTTTTTGACTAGACCCTAACCAATTTAGCATAAGTATTGACCCACTTTTGCTATTTTAGTTATTTTATTTGAAAAATAATTCACGTTTTCTTCCTTGCATGTATTTACTTTCATATCATTGAATGCAAAGTATCCTTTCATTTCATTTATATCAACTTAATTGTTATAATAGTGGATTGATAGCCTCCCAACAAGCAATATGCTTCTTAGATGTAGCTCATGCTAGGAAGTTCACTCAAACATCCATCTATCAAAACCCATTTAGAGTGTCTTTCTTATCTACATGTTATTATTTCTAAGCTAAAGAGGAGTTCCCATTATCATCTAGATTTACATGCACACTTTACCTGGTATTCTTCTACACACCCCTTTACTAGTTTCATTACCTACTTTCAAAATTAAGAAATGAGTGAAATTAATTGAAATAAGTTTACCCACTTTGACCTTAGATAACCTTATTTTATCCCATTTCACCTACCTAAGGACAACTATTTTTTTCCTTATTAAAACTAAATTACCCTTATTTTAAACATACCTACCCTTAGTATCTTCAAGCATTCTACCTCAACCTTAGCATCTTTTACCTTTAACCTATTTTGCCTTAACTACATTTTTAAGTAAAAACACATTTTAAAATAAAATTTTGCCTTAGCATTTTATCAAACCAATTTAACCCCTTAGTCAACCACTGATGGTTGGATGGCCCTTTAGCTTCTAGTCTTTGACTGTAAATGATCAACTATAACTACTGATGATTAAGTATAACTATCGACAATCACTATGTGTGATTTCTAGAGGAAAAAACCCCAACCTAATTACCTAATACCAACACAAACTACCCCTTTCTCACAATCAATTACCCTAGTATTATTCTCTACCCTACTATAGACACCAAAAAAATTTCTACTCCTTGGTCCCCTTCGACACCCCTTGGACACTTACAACACACTTCATTAATTTAAAATAAAATTACTTATTTTAAACTAATGACATCACCCTCGACACCTCACCCTCGACACCTCACCCTTAGACCTTTTCTCACCCTATGAGTCACCTAAGACCTATTCTTACTCCTCCCTAACCTCCTAACTAACTCTCGTGCATATTTAGCTCGACCTTCAACCGTTCTCCAATGGACTATGCACTTGGCAGATGGAGAATGCACTGTTAATCCCTTTTACTAGTTCTTCCACCGACGTCGGTTAACTATTGGTCGACGCCAATGGGATCGTCGATGTTAGATACATAAACCAATGTCTAACATTGAGTTAAAGGTTCTTCAACTGGCTCTTAGATCATTCCTCTCTCTCTCTCTCTCTCTCAACTCTCAGACTAGGACATCAACAGGCAGACTCTGAGACATCAATAATGATCAGACTTCAACTAACGCTCCCTTTGCCATAGAGACTCTATAATAGTCTCTCTAGATTGGACTGAAGCATTGCATAGGGACCTGGACATCATCCATAATAGGGACAAGCATTTAACACCTTGGTTCTTCATCTCACCAGAGCTAACTATTTCTTCTGCCTTTAATTTCAGTATTTAGAACACATTAGTAATTAGTCAATTTGCTATCTCTAAATAATATCAACTAGACCAGACTCGACTTTCAACCAGACCTCACTTCTTCTGGGGAAAGGCTGAAAAGCCTTCCTCTCACCCTTACCCTTTTTGAGAACCTATCATCTACCTTTACCCTTTTATGGGCCTTATTCATCTACCTGCAATCCTGCATAGACCCAGACTCCTTCTAGACCCCTCTGTGGACCACAAACCTATCCAAAACCCATCTAAGGCCATTGCCCTGACTAACAGTGACCATTTCCCCTACCAACATCGACAGTATAACCAACGTCAACAACCCTGACAAACTGATGCTAGTAGAACAACTGATGTCAGTGACTATGAGAGATCGATAGCAGAATACAGGTAGGTGTTATCTTTATTTCTTTTGTTTAGTCTTTCACCATCTCTTTTCATGCAACATTATTTTTATCAATAAGTGGACTGTCATCCCTCAAGGAAGTCTTTGCACTTCTGGGACCGATCATATCACTTGGTAGTCCACCATATATCTATCTAACAATCTCTTTATTTGAGTCTTTCTTATCTACAGGTGTCTTCCTCCATAGCCAAAGAGGAGCTCCTTCAATCATCTAGATACGATGCACAGCTTCATCTGGATATGTACAAACCCCTGACCATTTATATTTAGTTTTTTATTTCTTCTAAATATTAAAAAGCAAAAAATGAGTAGAAATATTTGGCATGCTTGGTGGGACCCCTGGAGTTTTCCTTGGGTTCATTTTCTTTCAAAAGGCAATCCTTCATATAGATGTATTAGGAAAAAGATTTCTTCTTGCATCTCTCCTCTTCTTTCGAAAAGAAATCATAAGCACAAGTTAAAAAGAATCTTTCTTTTTCTTCTTGTCATTTCTTATCTTCATCTAGAGTAGTGAAATTCATACTCTTAAACCTCTTCACCATTATTTGCATCCGAACAAAAAATTTCAATTTGGGTTAAAGATTAAATGCATTTCACTCCTGCTTGAATGCATATTTAGCTCATATACTAATTAAAAATGCATTATGAATAAAGCGTAGTGCACATATGTTACACAACATAACCACATCACACAATCAAACATCTAAACATACTTGAGACAAGGCCCGACAAGGATTTCACCACCTATCGGATACCTTACCCTTCCTGGCAATCCTACTTGGACTTCACAACCAAGGGAAGGACCCACTCTGTTCTTTGGCAGAGTATAGACTCTAGGGTAAGTATATATTGGTTAAGCAACCTAGCTTGGCTCTGGGCTCGTGAAGTGAGGGGAGCAAGCTCCTAGCACTAGGCCATATACGGAACCTAATACAAACTTTTGAGCATCAAAACTAACCTGAAACCAACCTTAGACTGCCTTTTTTAGGACCCATTCTAAAAAGCCCACTTCCAAACATATTCTTCTAAGGCATAAGCCACCATGACTCTAAAACTTTATTCTTAGGAATTTAACATTTAGAGGTTGCTTGCCTTCATCTACTTTTCTATTTTTATCTGGTTTTTTGAGCTAATTAGGATGAATTATTCCGAGTTCTTAAACAACTTACAGCTTTCTTTTTCTTTCAAAAACTTCCAATTTTTTGAGTTTCTGGAAACACATAGACACTGACATCAGTTTTTTAACCAATGTCAGCAACTTTTACTTACCGGCATCAGTTTTTCCACTAACGTCGGCAACTTATCCTCACTGACATCAATTTCTCAATTGACGTCGGTCACTGTCAATAAATGTTTTCCAAAATAGCGAGCTTAAAACCCAACTTTCTTGCTGTAAAACACCCCTTCTAGTTTTTTGAAACTAAAATATATAGTTTTTGGAACCTAGACACCTTTCACCTTGGATGGATTTGATGCACAGTCAAACCAAATCTCTTATCGACCATGCGAGGCAACAACCACTTCTGCCTTCACCTTTTATATCAAGTCACCAAATGGAGTATATTTCAGATATTGAGCATACTCCTATCCAGCCTAGCCCCGACCAACATCCAATTGTTCTCGAAGGGGATCATAACTTTGAGATATTCCTTGATCATAATGTCAAAGATCTCCAACACTATCTCATAAGAAGTCAAACGCGAGACCCTTCAGGTAATCCTATTTACAAGATGCCAACTACCTTGGTTGAAGCGGCAATGACATCAACACCATCCACTACCCAACCCATAATCACTCAGACCACCACTTCAACTAGCAACTTGACCATGGCCAATGTTCAAAATTTGGCCTCCCCTTCCATTTCTGGACCTACCTTCATTGGGGTTTCTGTACCCCCTCAACCACAATCAATTCAACCAAGTTCTACACCTTATCAGAACTTGATTGTCTCGACTCCAAATACTCTTTCGCCTATAAATGTGGGAGTGACTACCTATCCTTTTACCAATGCCATCATTCAACCACCTTTGGAAATATCTAGTCAACTTGTGCCTTCCAACTTCATAGCACAAACCCCCTTGACTTCAACATTAGTTCCTATGATGAACTACCAATATGTTGCACCTATACAAACACAACCAAGTACATCATACGTCCCTCCTAATGCCTTCCAGGTACCTTGCAACCTAGGGGGTGCCCCACATGCCAATCCACTAGCTGATCTAATCAAGATGCTGATGGATAAGATGTCTAACCTTGAGACATCCATTTTTGGTTCAAGTAATGTTCTTTCATATGAACAAATCTACAACAAACCCATCCACCCTTTGGTCCCAATCTGACCATATCCTAGTCAGTGGGAACTTCCCAAATTTACTCACTTTCAGAGTAAAGAGGACCCACAACAACATTTACAAGCATTTAGACACACTTGTTACCTCATAGCGCACGATGATGCGTTATTACTTTGCACGTTCCCCATGTCACTTTTGGGGGCCGCCCTTGACTAGTATAGCTCCATTACTAGTCATTCTCTCTTTTCCTTCACTCAACTCACCCAAATATTACTTGACCACTTTTCAATCAACATCACTAAGAAGGTCTCCATTACAGACCTCTATTCTATCAAACAATTCGACGAGGAATCAATAGCTGACTTCGTCACCCATTGGAGAGGTTTGATTAACCAACTCTCCTTCTCTTTACCTCAAACTAAGCTCATTGAGCTCTTTTCAAGAGCATGTGCCAAGCACATCTCATCTACTTTGTGGGTTTAAACATTCCACACATTTGATGAAGCTTTCACCATGGCCAGAAAGCTTGAACTCCATGCAGTCGAAGAAGACAAGGTCAAATTGCATAGTAACGCAAAATCCAATGACCCTTCTTCATCTAAACCTTCTTCCCACTCCAAGTCTAAAGGAGCAGCAAACACTGTGGTCTTTAAGCCATCATCTTCAATAACAACCAACCAATCTCAGCCTTCCACATCAAACTACATCATAAAACAATTCCAACAACGGCATGTATAGCGTCAATACACTCGCATAGGAGACTCATACACTTCCGTGTTGGATAAACTAATCAAGTAAGGAGTCCTCAATCTCCCTCAAATCCGAACACCCCAATTTGACCCCTCAAAATCCATCCCTACATGGTATAGGGAAAATGACTTCTATAATTATCATCGTGTCAAGGGTCATGACACAGACAACTACAAAACATTCAAAAACATTGTCCAAGACATGATAGACAAGGGGGATCTTGTTTTGGATAACCCAAATGCACCGGCTAACCAAAACATAGACATCTTTAGACAACCTTTCCCTAACCATCCTCCTATTCAAAATAATGTTCAGACCATAGCCAATGACCTCCAAGAGTGTAATATACGCATGGTCGACATGGTTTCTAACCAACATCTTCCAAAGTCTGAAGAGGTTAATCAACTTATTTGTCCACCATAGGTAGAAGAGCCTTCTTCTCCTATTTTTCCATCATAGGTAGAAGAGTCTTCTTCTCCTATTTGTTCACCATAGGTAGAAGAGCTTTCTTCTTTTATTTTGGAGGATAATCCTCCATCCAACCCCCTTTCACACATAGGAGAGTCCACTTTGACTTCTCCCATATTGGAGGATGCCTTGATGGCACCAACACTGTCTGCCACACCTTCATCCTTCTTATCATCAATAGGGGATCATACTTTCCCTGATACTCAACCACACGTAGAACCCATGACAATCCCATGCCTCTCAAACCTCACTCACCCACAAGTGAAGGTAGACTTGAACCTCACCTCACCTAATATTAGTCCTCACACTAAACCAAAGAAGGCTACTAAACCACATCAAAGAACTCCTCTCTGACCATCACCATTGCCCTCTATTTTGGGCCCACACCCATCCACCTTAATAGGAGTGCTTCCTACTCCAACACCTCACAGAGGCAAATTGCCTCCATTACTCTCTCAACCCACCAAAAACATACTTCTTCCAAAACATCCAACACCTTTCAACAACAAAGTGTCATCCACACGTGTGACCACACCACCCACAAAAAAGGTGACACGACAATCTCCCTCAACAAATCCTAAACAAAAGTCATCAACACCTACTGCAACAATGAGCACAAGCCCATTAAGGGGGTCCTATGCTTCGATGTTATGCCAATTGTTGTAGTCATCTAGCATCACTCTTCCACCTATTAAACCATACTAACCTCTCAGACCAAAACCATTTTGGTTTGATGACACTAAAATTTGTTGGTATCATCACACACTTGGACATGATACTGAGCATTGTTGTGCCCTTAAGGTTTCCATTTGCCAACACTTGAAAAAGGATACCCCTCATACTGAGGCTTCTTTTGACCATTTTTTTGACCAATCATCAACACCATGCCATGCCTCCCAAACCTCTTCACCTAAATCAAGATCCCCATACAAGACTATGGTCCCTCTATCACCATCTCCTCCTTTATTCGAAATCAACACTATTCATGTGGTCACTAGGCCCCAAATCATGAAGAATAAAGGAAAAGACTAGACTTCTACACCTTTGACATATCCATTATTCATCAAGACCTTTGACATATCCATTTCTAACTTGGGAATATCTCGACCACCATCCCTGGGGGAAATTTCTCCTAACATCTCTAGTCCACATGACGTTTGGTATAAATGACTTGTCGAGTATTTGACATATTCTATCATGCCTCCTAATCTCTCTAGTAATGCACAATGAGATTTTATCAAAAGTACTTCTCGTTACACCATGTTAGGGGGACGTCTTTACAAATGAGGTCAAGATGACCTCCTTATCCAATGCCTAACACCCACTGAGACTTCCCATGTCATCAAACAAGCCCATGATGGGATTTGTGGGGAACATTTTAGCGGTAACTCGCTTACTAAGTGCATCCTCCATCTGGGCTATTATTGGCCCACTATTAGCCAAGACTGCAACAACTATGTTCGATGTTGTACCAAATGCCAACAACATACTAACCAACATCAACCAAAACCTACCTACAACAATGACCAACATGTGACCAATTTGGAATGAAGCAAATAGGGCAAGTTTGCTCCTAATTAACTCGGACCTCACATAGTAACGCATGGATCAGGACTTATCATCTGTCTTCTCTCAAGGACTGACCAGAACCTGAGCCCCTTTATGCCTTACATCTATGACCATTTTACTGTTAGTCAAGTCATCATTCACTTGACATTTAACTTGAGCTCGTCCCTTGAGCAACCCTCGTCAATGTCATTCCCATTTCTATCAACCCTTTTCCCCCATGGATCAGGACTTATCGTCTGTCTTCTCTCAAGGACCAACCAAAACTTGAGCCCATTTTATGCCTTACATCTATGACCATTTTACTATTAATCAAGTAATCATTCACTTGATGTTTAACTTGAGCAACCCCCATCATCGTCATTCATAATCCTTTCAACCCCTTTTCCCCACAAACATTAGTTAACCCTTTTGTCAAGCATGAGTACTTTGTCCTAATAAAAGGGAACTCTTCAACCTCTATAGTTAAGTCCATGACCAAATACATATACATAAAACTGGGATGCCTATTCCAAGGTCATAAACTATACATGTAGACTGCTCCCTCGAAGGATAGTTGCATCATTGCTGTAATAAAGTAGACTACTTCCTTGAAGGATGACTATCATAAGACTCCAAACATATAAAGCATAATCTAGACCACTCCCTTGAAGGATGGATATACCTAAATTTTGCTACATACACAACACAACATGACCATAAAAAAAAACAACATTCCAAGTGGACTTCTCGCATTGATCAGTCTACCCAAAAAAAAAATGACTGACAAAATATTAAGTCATGGACTTGTGTATAGTCATTCTCAGGGTCACCTATAAAAGGGGAAAAGTTGTTCCTGCTAAAAATGGTTACCCTATCCTTACATATCACCTAAACACACCTATTACCCCAACATACTCAAGGGATTTCAAGCTCACTTAACATCAAGTGATTCGAATACTTCTCTAACATAAACCAATGGTCAACGACGTAATGCATGAATGGGGCTTTTGTTTCCAAAAGCCTTATCTATGCTATCATTATAGTCCTTGTCAATGAAAGAGCCAACGTGCCTTTCACTTCTTACATCTTCATCACATACAACCAAATCATTATCTAACTAGACCAAACCAGACCTAACCAGACCAAACCAAACCAAACCTTTTTCAGACCACTAACATTATCATAGCCTATTCACACTAGTTTCTATGGAAACCAATACACATGGAAACTATCAACCACACAATTTATGCCAAGCATAAATCATTACTTGCTGAAGCATAAACATACTCATTTCATTTTTAGCAGATACCATCACAAATATGAAAAATTGCTAGGGATGAAAACCCATACAACCAATGTTACAAAATACACCATCACTTAATATGGAAAAGGCTGTAACATCATCATACACTCACACAACCAATGTTACAGAATACACCATCAAATAATATGGAAAAAATTGTAACATCATCATAGACCTATCATTTCAAGCATGTACCATCACACATATGGGAAATGCTAACAACTCTAACCTGACCAAACCAACTATTGACCACTTGGACCCTTTTTCTAAACTACATTGGTCTGATGCCCCTTACAATAGGGGCTATGTAGGCATCACTTAGTCTTCTAAGGTTAGCTCATCCATCCAACCATTCATCTCTCTAAAGACGTTAACCATTCATTCATTCATCTACTTGATGGACGAACCATATGACCTTTAACCATGACTTGACCTAGTCCAAACAACCAAGTCCAACATGATGACCAAACAACCAGCCCTGATAATGTAGAAGTCACCTTCAACTTCTCATGGGGCACATTAGAGATCACATACATCTTTCTTATATCTCAAAATTGACTCAACCAATGACCATGGAGATCACGATCATCTCCCCTGACCATGACCATTTTTAAGACAACTCTGCCTTAGTTGTTTTGATTACATATATGTTACCTCACAAATAGATAGCAGAATTGTGCACACCTCACATTATGACCCTCACAAGTATAAGATCACACTCTAGTTGATCCCCACTACTTGTGACATTTTCATGTTTTCTAAGAGCACTTCCTAAGCCTAGGATACTTGGCACACGATGACCATTAGAGCTACAAATTTGATCGTTTAAACCAATCAGCTATGACTAAATGCTAGGGACCAGTTACTTTGATTTTAGCACTCCTCAACCTTTGATCATGACAATTGGACCTACCTATCATGTGAAGTGATATACATGCAATCTCAACTATTACAGTGTTCACACTCAAACTTCACCATACCCATCCACTACCTATCAAATTAGCACCCGATATCAAGTTACCTTCCCTCGACTCCCACTTTGAGGGGGGATAACTCATTCATACCTGGGGCAACCAACTCCTATTTTTGTCTTGCAGTTCATTAAGAACAACCAACAAGACAAAAAGGGGCAAATGTAGACACCAAAATTGTGTCTACTCCTTGGTCCCCTTCGACACCCCTTGGACACTTACAACACATTTCATTAATTTAAAATAAAATTACTTATTTTAAACTAATGACATCACCCTCGACACCTCATCCTCAACACCTCACCTTGAACACGTCACCCTTAGACCTTTTCTCACCCTATGAGTCACCTAAGACCTATTACTACTCCTCCCTAACCTCCTAACTAACTCTCGTGTGTATTTAGCTTGACCTTCAACTGTTCTCCAATGGACTATGCACTTGGTGGATGGAGAATGGGATGTTAAGCCCTTTTACCAGTTCTTCTGCCGATGTCAGTCAACTATCAGCCAATGCCAGTGGGATTGCTAACATCAGTTACATAAACTGACATCTAACATTGAGTTAGAGGTTCTTTGACTGGCTCTTAGATCATTACTCTCTCTCTCTCTCTCTCAACTCTCAGACTGGGACATGAACATGCAGACTCTGAGACATCAACAATGATCAAACTTTAACTAATGCTCCCTTGGCCATAGAGACTCTACACTAGTCACTCCAGATTGGACTGAAGCATTGCACGAGGACCTGGACATCAGCCATATAGGGACAAGCATTCAACACCTTGGTTCTTCATCTCACTAGAGCTAAGTATTTCTTCTGGCTTTCATTTTAGTATTTAGAACACATTAGTAATTAGTCAATTTGCTATCTCTAAATACTATCAACCAGACCAGACCCGACTTTCAACTAGACCTGACTTCTTCCAGGGAAAGGCTGAAAAGCCTTCCTCTCACCCTTACCCTTTTTGACAACCTATCATCTACCTTTGCCCTTCTGTGGGCCTTATTCATCTCCCTACAACCCTAGACAGACCTAGACTCCTTCCAGACCCCTCTGTGGACCAAAAACCCGTCCAAAACCCATCCAAGGCCATTGCCCTGACTGACATCGACAATTTCCCCTATCGACATTGACAATATAACCGACATCGGTAACCCTGACAAACTGACATCTGTAGAATAACTAACATCGGTGACTGTGAGAGACCGACAACAAAATATAGGTACGTGTTATCTTTATTTCTTTTGTTTAGTCTTTCACCATCTCTTTTCATGCAACATTATTTTTATCAATAAGTGGACTGTCATCCCTTAAGGAAGTCTTTGCACTTTGGGACTAAGCATATCACTTGGCAGTCCATCATATATCTATCTAACAATCTCTTTGTTTGAGTCTTTCTTATCTACAGGTGTCTTCCTCCATAGCCAAAGAGGAGCTCCTTTAATTGTCTGGATACAGTGTGCAGCTTCATCCGGGTATGTACAAACTCCTGACCATTTATCTTTAGTTTCTTATTTCTTATAAATATTAAAAAGAAAAAAATGAGTAGAAACACCTACCCCCAACCCACCTAAACTTCTAATTTCCATTTTTAACTACTAATTTTAAACAAAACACACTAACACCTAAAAACTAGGGAAAAACCCCAAACTCTCCCAAAATAAAAAACAAACTAACCAAATTCAAAAAAAATAACCACAATCAACTAATCTAAAAAAATTAAGGCAACACCTACCTCATTCTTCAACCATCATTAAGGAGGAATGCTATCTCTTATCACTTTGCCATGTCCTTATTTACCCTGCATCCTTAATCCCACACTAGCTCAATAACATGCCAATTAACTCCTCAAATAATCACCAATTTCCTCATTATCACTCTTATGCAAAATGCAAAATTTGTTAATGCATAAAAGTCAAAGAGTTAAAAAATAAATAGTGAAAATGATTTTTATTTTTCACTTTTTATCCTTCAACCTTTTAGGGTTTCCCCCTGACCATCGTTGGTCAGGGTGATCATCAATGATGAAGTTTGGGACCCCTAACTATAGATGATCAGGAAACCCACTTTTTAATTTTTTTTACCCCAACACCTTACTGCAAATTAGAACCAAACATCAAAGATCACCTATTATTTGTAAAATAACCATGAACCATTGGAGAAGACCCTCTCTAACCAACCAATGATTTGACCACATCCACCTTGACATTGGCCATTTTGGCCCAAACTATCACATATTTTGTGATGACCTTGCCTTGGTCCTTTTGATCACAAAGACTAACCTTGTCATGTTGAAAATTTGAATATGCACCACCTAGTTCACACTAGACCATTTGTGTTTTTCATGGGAGCACTTCCTACCTCATATACTTGTGACAACATCAAACCTATCTAGAAAACTTGCATTTATAATTATTCTCAGCTACCATGCCTAAATGCAATCACATAGTCTACTTGTCATTTGTCCTTTTAGATCCAACCTTATTTTTACATACTGTGGTAACTTAGTCTATGAATGATATGGTTATCAAACTTAGTTGTATTTTATGTGCATGTTTTCACTTCAAATTCCCAACCCCTTTTATCACCAACCTCATGACTCACTATAAACTACTTATCAAACCTCAACTCAATTTCAATTTTACCTCATCAATTCCCAATTTGAGGGGGAACACCTCCTCTCATACTCAAGGAAACCAACCTTTGACCCATAATATATTTTTGTTTTACATCTTGTTAACATAAACTACATAATAAAAAAGGGTAAAATGTAGACATCAAAATTATACGCACTACAGTTTTGAATGTCAAAACACCTCTAGACCCCCTTAAGACTAATTTGACCCTTTTACCCCTAACCAAAACAAACCATTTTTAGTTTTAATAACTAACCAAAACCACTCTTTTAACCCACTTAACATTCCAAAGTCGACCATCAATGATTACATTAACTACCAACAGTCACCTTGATTATCGATGGTCAAGTCTCTTCCCCATTTGGCCAAACATAACACTAGTTATGTACCAGCTAATATGACACAATTTAATATATTCACCTTATCCATTATTAAAACATCATGATTCATCAAAATTAGAATCCTAACCTCCTATGTAAACTTCTACCTCCATCTCTCTTTTCCTATAAAAGGAGGGGAGTATGAGGTGAATGAGAATCCATAATCAAGCATTCTAGCACACAAGTGATTAGGATATCAAATAGTAGGTCTTCCTTCTAGTAATTTAGTAACTAAAATAGAGACCTAAACGTCTAAAAAATTTAATCTTAAGGTAAAGTATCATTACTCTACCATATTTCTTTAGGATTAGCCATTTGCCATCAAGCAATAAACTAGGTACATTTATATTTTAGGTTTTGTTTATTTGGATTTTGACTTCCTTGCTCATATTAAATTTTTTTGTATCTTAACTCCTAACCCTCAAACCTTAACACAATCCTCATAACACTCATTTATCCTTTTCTCCAACCTAAACTAGATGCCTTTTTGAACACATCCAAAACCCATAGCAACCATCAATGATCATTATGACTGTCGATGATCACCTTCAATCGTCGATGGTCACCCAACCACTAATGGTTAGTATAACTATTGATGGTCACCCTAACTATCAACAGTCACTACAATAGGAAATAATAAGTTATTTACACCCACCTACCCTTATCCAAATTCTACTTTCTATGTCCTTACCTATTGATAGAGACCTCGCCTATGTTTTGAACCCAACCTAACCTATTTAGCATTAATATTGACCCACTATTTTCTATAATTAGTCTACTTTATTTATCAAGAATTTATTTATTCTTGTATTTCCTTTCACTATTTTCTATCATTTGATGCAAGTACTTTATTTCTATTTCTTTCAACTTTACTATTTTAAGAGTGTGGATTGATATCCTCCTAGTAAGTTCATGCTTCTTGGATCTATCTCACGTTGGGCAATACACCTTGTTACCCATCCAACAAACCCTTCACATTAGTTATTTCTTATCTACATTTCATCCTTCCCAAGATAAAGAGGAGATCTTCACACTCATCTAGATCATGCATATATAAACAAATTGGTTCTTCTACTACACCCTTATTACTATTTTCCTACTTCTTTAATTAAGAAATGAACAAAAATTGAGAGAAACATGAAACCTCACTAGATTCCTTTAAAAAAATGGATTCCAACTACCTAGTGAAGTATTCAATTGTAGTGAACACCCATTTATGCCTTGAACTTGATGGTGGATTGATCATCATTATTAATTCTAACCCCCATTATATGAAGGGTTGTTCCACCTGAATAGGATTGAGTGGAAGGGCTACTAGTTTTTGCTTTCCTATAAAGAGGGCACACTTATGGCACTTTCTAACCCATGTATGAGCATCTTTGAAAAGGTTATGCAAGTCATAACTATCCCTCATCACTTTTACTATAGTGGTTTTGGGTGTGAAATAGCCTCCTATAGGTCCATCATGGAACTGCTCCAAGAGTTTGGTTACGTATTCATCATCTATGCATCTAAATAATACCACATTGAGGTCCTTTCTAAAAAAGACACCATCAATTAATGCATAAGGTATATATTTAATCTTTAAATAACTTTTTTTTATCTATCCAAACCTTGGGAGCATTCTCTTATTGCTAAGAAGTGATCCATATCTTGAATCCAATTCTTCTAAGGTGGGAGTGCACCTGCTTGCAAATTGTATTGGGTCACCACAACAACTTAATTATCCTTTTGGAGTTCATTCACCATGTAATCACATAAGTCATTACCCATAACCATCTTGGTGACCTTGATTTTTATGTCATATTACATGACTTTTGTGATCTAGCTTGATCTCTTCTCACTTAAATCTTTGTTAAGAACTCCCTAACTCTAGGATGAGACACCATAAGATGGATCCTATTAATGAATATCATGGACCTAAATTTATTGAGGATTATCAAGGCTAAAATAACTTGAATCTCAATGAAAGTGTACCTTACCTCATATCCTTCTAGCCGTTGATTGAAAAGGCAATTGGCTACTCCATTGCTTTGTTATTCTTTTGCATCAATATAGATGATATGTTGTTAATGTTAGGAAAGGTGTATATAATGAAGTATTTAGAGAAATAAAGATTTAAAGGTGAGGGTGCTTGGGAAATGGCCTAATTCATGGCTTTGAAATTTGTCTTGCCTTTGTTAGAGCAACCAAAAATTTAGCTCTTATTTAACATGGTGGTGATAGGCTTGACCAAGTCTACAAAACTAGGTATGAACCTTCTCATAAAGTTGATATTCCTAAGGAATCTCTAGATACACTTTCTATGCTTTGGCAAGGATAAGGCTAAGATAACACTTACTCTATCAGGATCAATTGACAACTGTTCTTTTAAAATAATATGACCTAGTAATTTACCTTCATGCATAGAGACACATTTTTGGGGGTTTAAAGAGATCCCATACTCTATACATCTTTAGAAAACCATCTTGAGATGGTCTATGTGCTCACTAGGATTCTTGGAGAAGACTATAATTTCATCCAAGTAGACCAAAACCATTTGATTTAGTAATCCTTTGAAGGCCATGTCCATTACCTTTTGAAAGGTTACCCTAATGTTGGACAATCCAAAGGGCATATTATGATAAGTAAAATTACCTAACTTGGTGGTGAAGATGGTCTTGTACTTGTCCTTTTATCTCAATAACACTTGTTTATATCCTAAGTATCTATTTTAGGAGAGAGAAACATTCTAAACTAGTAAATACATATAGGAGTTACTCCATTGATGGTAGAAGGTAATGGTCCTTCAAAGAGACCCTATTAATATCTTTGAATTGTACACACAGTTTGATCTCCCCAATCTTCTTTCTAATAGGTACTAGATTAGCTACCCATAAATAATTTTTTATGGGGAAGATGAACCTAGATTCCACAAGCTTGGTCAAATCCTTTCTCATGAGCTCTTCAATCTTTGGATATAAGGGCCTCTACTTCTACCAGATAGGCTTGTCATCAACCTCTAGCTCTATTGTGTACTAAGTTAGATTAAGATCAAATCTCTCTAGGTCATTATATTTCAAAGATAAGATGTTTACATATTCCTTATATATCTCTATGAAAGCATGCTTTCAACTTTAGTGCTTACCTTTCTAGTCTTGAGGAATTTTTCCTCAAATATAAAAACTCTTTCATAGTTTTTCTCATTATTTGACATCATTGATTTATCCTTCCTCATATCGTCACCTTAATTAAAGAGGTCTTCTAATGTGGCCATCCCTTTAGAAAGCTTATTGGACCTTAATTAGATAATCTACTCCCCATAATGATGCTGTAACTTTTCATTATTAAAGGAGGAGAATTTTGCTTCTTGATTAAATAAACGTGCAATTTATTTATAATTTTCAATAACCTACTAGTGAGCTTCATTGTCTGACACTAATGGTATTATTACCACTTTGATGTGTGGTTTAAACTTGGTTCCTTTTATTTCATTGGGGATGTCAAAATGAGCCCCCATAGCTTATAGCCTATCAACATGTTGGTTTTTGCCTCTCAACACTGATTAGATGTTGAAAGCCTCAAAGTCCTTAATGAGGTGCCACACCCAATGTTTATGGGATCTCATTAAATGTTTCTTAGTGGAGTTCTAACCTATAAATTCACGTATAACCAATTTAGTATCCCCATAGACTTGCAATTGCTTGATCTTTTTCATATTAGCCCATTAAAGGTCTTAGATGAGACCCTTGTATTCTACTGCATTGTAAGAGAAACTAAATTATAACCTGTATGAAGAGAATTAATTATAATTTGAAGGGGAAATTAGCTTGGCACCTAAACCCATCTCATTCTTACTCCTTGAATCATAAAAAAACCTACATATATGATTAGGATCTTATTGAGGCCTTATGAGGGATGGCATAGGTTGGTCTTCTTCATGCAAAAAAAAACACCCAAGTCTCTTTTTTCAACACCTTCTAAGGAGTCCACCAACTGGTTATCATGCCACAACTCATCCATGAACATGTCTAGTACCTCTTTTGTATGAGTGTTTAAACCTTCCCCATTATAAATTCATCCTCATCAATGATTGTACAATTGATGTTGACACTATCTAGCCCATATGGTTCTATATGTGATTTTTCAATTGGTTCATCCTTGATTAACACTTTGGTCCCATTCCTTATCCTAAAGGCCATATAGGACTAGTATGCTACAAGATATCCCCTATCTTTATTGTGAATTCTATAAATAAACACAATGTAAAATGAGGAGGTACATCTGAGACCAATACATCTTGGGCTATCGAGACACTAGGATAAGATTTCAAGGTCATATTAAGGTCTTTGATTATACCAAATAGTTTAGGAGAAGAACCATAAATTTTTAGCACTCCTTTGGTCTTTGACTCATATTTTAGACCAAGTTGATCAACTATAGACTTTGACATCACTGAGGTACTAGCCCCACTATCCACTAAACAATTTTGCACCATAGAGTTGCCAATGATTACTTAAATATAAAAGGGGGAGGCTTGAATATTTTATTTTATTGCCCTTCCTCTATCCCTTTGAATGTATTGGTGATAACTTCATTCACCTACTTGATGGTTTTATTCTAACATTTTTAATATTAACCTTGGACAAATCCTCCTGAAGAATATCCACCTGACCAAGCATGGAGAACATATCCCACATGGGTATACTTAAATTTGAATTCTTACTTTGTTCAAAAATGTTGATGGGTTAACCAACAACCTTTACTTGTGCTTTGGGAGCCACCACTATTATTTTTTAAACTTATGAGCCTTATAAAACAAAAGGATTCATTTGGCTTTGATATTTTAGAGGTACCAAAACCTTTGGAGTGACAACAGGTTCCCTAGGTCTTATCAATGATGGAGTAATGGTGGGAAGCTCTTTGAATACTTACTAATTACCATCCATATTACTTATTTTAAATCTTTTGTTTATTTCCATTAGACTATAGTCTTGGTTGGAACTAATCTATTGGCTGGTTGTGTAGAAATCCCCTTATTAATAGTTCATCATTGTAGCATCTAGCTAATTTGGTCCTTAATTAGACCCTTGAACCTATGGAGTTTATTCTATCCTGGTCATCATAGGCACCTCTATGGTTTGGGCCATGAGATCTTGTTTATACCTAAAATTAGTAGTTTAATGCCATTAATCATTGAAGGATTGGTTAAGGTCAATATTTGGGACCATATGTTGACTAAAGGACTAGTTTCATGGCATGGTACCCTCTACTTCTTAGGCCACATTATTTTTAATTGGGACCAAGGAATAATAGGTACTATTAAAATTAGGGTTGAAGTTACCCTTCTTATTATAGCTATGATGTATTTACCCTTGGCTCTAACCTTATCCCTTGTAGTTTCCCTTGTATGGAGGTCTATATTCTTGAAAATCCTATTATTGAGGTTGATATGAACTTTGATAAGGCCTATTGAAGACTTGTTTCCTTTTTATGTTTACTAGATCATTCCCTAAAGATAAAAATATGCTTTTGAGCTCTTAAAATTTCTTTTGTTCTAGTGAATCACTATATCCACTAGTAGAATATTTCTCTTGATTTGGTATAGGGGTTGTAACAGTCATTGGTATAGGTAAAATGACATCCAATAGGGGGATACAAATGGGAGATGGTCTAATCTTAGTAAATAAGGGCATTAGTGGTCTAGGTGTAATTTTTCTAGCTTGAACCAAATAATTCTCTACCTTAATGGCCACCTCATATGAAATTGGAAGCATATTTCCTCCCATAGATTATATCATCATTACTATGTCACTATTCAAAGCCTTTAAATCATATAGGAAAGAAAATTTGGGGGTTTGTCTAATTGTGATTAGGATTCTATCCCAAGTTTTTTAGAACCTTGTGTTGAAGTCTTGCATTACTTCATAAGAATCTCTTTTAATTATAGTTAGTTTTTTTGAAAGTGACAAATTGTCACCTTTGTCCTCAAATATTTTACATGAAGCTTCCCCTAATTGGTCCCATATCTAAATGGAAGTTTTAGTGAGACCTCTATACCACTCTAGGGCCTTTCATTTAAAAGAGGTAGATAGCAACCTAATGGTTATATTCTCCTCTATGACATTAAGTATATATCAAAATATTGTTATGTCCATGAGGTATTTAGCAGGTGTTATAGCTTCATCTCCAATGTAATAGGGAACACTTTTGAGAGTTGCAACTTGAATAGGATCATAGAGAGTAAGGGCTAGAGGGATTCGGCCATTAAAAGTTGCAAAATATCTACAGACTTGCATGGATATGAAATGGGTTAATAAGAGTCCTTTGGCAAGAATAGGCCTTGGAGATTACCTAAGAGTAAAGGTTCCTTGATATGGATGAGTATTTGTAAACTTTAGTCTTTTACCCAAATTTAAAGGTAGTTCAAAAAAATCAAAAGGAATCTCTTGAAGTGACTTTATTATCACCTTTGGCATGAGATGAAGCTACTATTCTACACTAGAAAAATTATTCTTCATTTCAAAGTTGATAGATGTTGTTTTTTGGATCCTAAACATTGTAAATTTGATCAAATTAACATCAAATTTGATCAATATTTATTTTGAAAAAAAGTGTCCCACTAGGCATGTCAAAAATTGTAATATTCTCAATTCACACCCTTGGAGAGGGTTCTTTAGGCTCTTTCTAATTGATCCTATAAAATTGTGATAACCCTAGGCTATGGGTCACCTATTTCTGGGTTGAACCTTTGAAGTATGCCAACTTCCTCTTTAAAGCTCACCTAAAACTAAATATAATCCTAATAATTCATGAGAAAAGAGTTATAAAGAGAGTAAGGTATCCTAAGAAAACTAAAAGGGTGATGCACCAAAGTTAAATGGACACTCACATAAGTTTGACCCCACACTAGATCAACAAAAGATAACTATGACTTACTCAATCTCACAATCTCATCAATTACATAAATATTTCATAGAAGAGGTCCAAAATAGAAAACTAATACAAACCCACAAATTGGCTTGAAAACATCTTCAAAGAGGCAAATAGAAGGAAAACAAACTAGGAAGAATATCCTTCACAAATTTACCATACACAAGCATATTAAACACTGGTTAACTATAAGAGAGAGGCAATTAGTTAATATTATTTCTTACAAAGGTAATTCTTCTAATAGTTTGATAGGGTTTAACCTTATCAAATGAGCACATTTTTACAAGAGTGTAAATGAGTATCCTTATCATAAAAAAAATGATAAAATTTCCAAGCTAAGAACCCCTACCAAGGAAATGAGACTAGGATATATATATAAGAAGAGATACCACTAAAAACAATGGATGATCATGCTATAAAAAAAAGAACACCTATCATGGGTTAGTAAAAGAACCTAAGCTACCACCTTTTTCTCTTTATCCAATGGAAACATTACCACCCTTTTGATCAATCAGAATGTGGTATATGGCTTGTTAAGTGAGGAGGTCCCCAAAGGCCTCAATGATGTATTAAATGATTATATAAATATTTCCCAATACTATATCCTTCCCTTGATACTTCACACCAACTCTTGCTTGAAGATGAAAATTTATGATCATAGATCTGACTAAAACATGATTTGGGGCCTTTAGGTAGCTACTTGTCAAGATATAGCCATGCTAAAGAAAAAATATATTTTACATTAATTTCACCTTTGATTTATCTTCATGCTTGGATCATAGGTCTATTTATTGGTGGAAAACCAATTCAAGACTATTGGGTTTCCTACAATTTCCATATCAGTACAAACCTATAGAAAATATAACACTTTTCAATTTAATAGGTATAAAAGACCCATCCTTTCTCTATAGGAACTTGAACCTGTATGTGCATACATGGATACTTCTAAAAACATCAATTTTTATTGTAATAAAAACTCTACCTAATCAAAAATATGAACCAGAGGTCCATATTTTAACCTTGATGATGATCCACACATGTTCATTTCATCCCACTACATTACCTAGGCCATTCCACAACCTTTGAACCAGATTCAATGGCATCAAAATACCCTATAGAGCCCTATGTTTCATGGAAAAAATTATCTTCCCAACCTTCATCAAGAATCTTGGGCTTGCCTTTAATCTAATTGGTTATCGAAAACTAACTTGACTCATTGACAAGTTGAATCAATTCACTCCATCAATTTTAATTTATATGAAGGCCCATACATCATTGATCTCCTAAAAATTGAACGTGCCCTTGAAACTTGTCATGCATAAATTTACCTTTTATATTCCTTAATTATTTTACTGATGCTCACCGTTAGATCCAAATATATGACATAATGTGGACCATTGATCTGTTGGGACCCACTATTTGAAAAATAATTGCTAGTTCATAGTGTTAAAGTTGACATATTCACTCCCATAAAATGACACTCATGTTACCATCATTGATAATTACATGACCATCAAATTTAAGATTATTAAATTTGTATCCTTCTATCCTTAATTTTGACATTGGCATGAATGTCTCACATTGCAGGTCCATTTTTAAAGACTTATAACTTGAAGATAAAAAGTCCCAAAACATTAAAACTTCAAAGAGATGCTCCTAAGGTCAATAATGAAAAAAAAATTATTTCACTGGTCTTATGACCTTTCCAAGTGAATATATTGAAGATCTAAGATGATAAATCCACATTTTTTCTTTGTGACATCTTAGTGACGGTAGAGCTCTTTTGGGTAAGTATGGAAAACATAGTGAAAACCAAATAAAGAGCCAAATTTTCACAAGCATAACATCATTTAAACTATGTAAGAGGATATATGATTTGGTTCATATTATATTGGCACAAAATTTAAAAAACCCATATGACCAATTCTTCTTGACTCATCCATACGTGTGAGATCTAGATTTAACAAACTACCTACTTATGTTTTTTGCATGCTTCATCAAATCATGCAAGAATTTTTTATGTGAGCCAAAAATGTAAAATATGTCCTCCTAAACAAAACTAATTATACAACCATGATTTATATTCTTCACCCTTTGATGGTCCTCAATGACTATAACTTTCCTTTTAAAAGTTCTCTCTTTCACTTGGCTTCATTCACTCACAAGTATAGAAACTAACACATTTGGTTTCACCATTTATAGAGATATTATTATTATAAATCTCATAATATTTATTTTTGGACAAAATACATGCCTTTACCCTTAAGTCATATTGCATAGGTCACACTTAAGCACAACTTCCTTTCAAATAATCTTAAGTCACTTTTAAGTCCTATGATAACCCATTTACCTATTTGACACTTATCTAAGTAAAATAAGAACATAGGACCACTAAAAAATACATGGAACAATTCCGCATGACCCTTTTAACATCTTCAAATCATCACAATGCCTTTCTACTTAAGCAAAAATCACTCAAACAACATTCTGTGCACATAATCACTATGAACAAACACACAATCAGCTTATAAACCTTTGTTCATACTAAATATTATTGGTTAAACCTTCATAATGCACATGGATAATATTCATGGAGTATAAAACATTATCAAATATATAATTCATCATTAAACATCAAAATGACATCATAACAAGCTCAATTACCCTTATCAAGTTACTTGTAAAACATAGTTGAACACATAGTCAACGTTATACCTCAATATATTTGACTGTACACACTTTTAGATCTGAAAATTAGGTTCATTAGATGTTCCATGGATTCCTTTTAAAATTTTATATTTATAGCACATCTTAATTCATCTTAGATGAAAAGTTATGGACAAAATATAGATCAATAGTTTTTCCCTTTGCAAAAATCAAATATTCAAATAAAAATGGACGTAACTAAACCTCAGACACTATGCTATCATCTTGTGTCCTATCTAATTATATCAATCATGAACCATCGATATTATTGTATATATATTTACCTTTAACTCATAATGTGCCACTTCTAAATGATAAACCTCAAATAGTTGAACTCATCTTGTGCAATCTTGAAATATTGACTCATCATGCACCATTAATCTTTGTGGATCAGTCAGATCTTTATCTATGATAAACATTAGACATTTCTAAATCATCTCAATCAATGCACACTATTTATCTATATATTTAAGAACCTTCTTTCACCATTATATCTTGGAAGAATCTTGGTCTTTATTTCTACTTGTCGTTAAATTTAAACACTAGTCCTTATTCGACTCAACACGCAACAATAGATTAAAATTGTACAATCACCTACACACCTCTTGATCTTATAAAAATCTCAATATACATCTCTATTAACCAATGAAAACTTTGAACTCTTTGACTTGTTGTGCACCATAGATCTAGATGTAATAAATCTTATACACCATTAGATCTCTATCTTGTCTTGATCTTTACGATTATGCAAAAATGACTTAGTATGGGGACCATTGCTTATCCTCCCAAAAGGCCAACATTTCACCTCCATATTTTTTACTTTAATCAAGTGCATCTTCTAAAATTTGGACCATATGATTTAATCACATAGGATAATCCTACTATGTATCAATATACTCCTAGAACCCTCAAACATGTGAGGTATAATGACATTAAAATGCTCACTAAAATTGTTTTATTTACAGAGCCAACTATGTTAAGAACTATCTGAAAAGACCAACTTTGCACATGCATAGATTTTATCATGCTCCAACATTGGTCCTAAAATTTTGTGCATATAAATTAGACACAAAGGTGAATAATCCCATCTGATCACATTCTCTTAAAATTTTCACATGTGTGAGATATGTCACCATCAAAATTCCTACTTAGCTTTTATTGTCACATTTAAAATTTGGCTAAAGATGGGAAAATATTATCAAAATACTTGAGAGCCCAACTTTACACTTGCATATATTTTGTCTCGATTCATAGATAGACTTGAGAATTTGTGTATATAAAATAGGGACTAATGTGATCATAATAATATGACCAAATCTCCCTAAATCATCCATATATGGTAATGGTGATGTTAGCAAACTACCTACTCATATTTTTTGCCATTGGACCCAAAATGTTTAGATGAGAACACTGATGAATTGGGTGAATTAAAATTATACACACAAGATATCCAAAGCATAAAAAACATTTTATAGGACCCATTTCACATTTTAATCACCATATTCATCCGTAAACATCTCTAACCGTGCTAAAACTAAATATCAATCATGCCAACTTCAAACACACTAAGACAAACACATTGTACAATTTATCATTGTCAATTAGACTAATAATTCACTTCATCTACTCACTAGGGAACCTCTATGACATCACCATGACATCATTAACAATTTTTTAACACATTCCTTGATAAAATATCATGGTACCTCATTAGGTCAAGTAGGGTCTAGACATAGTCTAGTTGCATGCTAAGTTTATAAGTTTTACCCTTGTAGACCCACCTTAAATATCTCGTGAGTGAATAAATGAATCATATACATACTCAATCATCTTAAAACATCCTCTTATGCATTTTTTCATTCATATCATTAGGACACCATACTCCTTCATGCATAAGACTAGGCATCCTATGTACAAACCTTCTCAAGTCACTTGAAAGGTTTAAATACCTGACAACTTTAGAAATTGTCTTTGAAACACTATTTAATGCTTATAAAATTTGACAAAAATAATTTAAATTTCCTTAGACAATATCATACCTATGTAGGTAACTCTTTATGCTCAACATGTATATGCTTATGATATGGCTATGCTTGTTATGACTAGGGTTCTCAAGATACCTAGTACTCAAAAACATGATTAATGTTGCAATTTGGATTTACACCATTTGAGGAGATTAAAAATCTCTCATCATCCAAGTGGAACAATGGAAACACATCTAGGCTTGTATGTAGCCTAAGTATGAGGTAAATCTCTATATAGGGCTTGCTCCCTTGATGTACCACTTTAGATTACAACTACACCTAAACTTTGGGGGGAAAAGGGAGAGAGATAAATGAAATAAAAATATTATAAGGGAGGTGATACAAAATATAATATGATGACTTCCAACCAACAACATGTTACACATGAGAGCAAAGGACTAACCAAACATACACTCCTTCAATCTACATCATCTCACATCAATATTACATTTTGATATTATGGATGAATGTGAAAATATAGGAGGACTAGACAAGAAGCATTTAATTGAACTAGTGAATTTAATAACTCACTCAATCATTGAAATTTACTAGAACACTTCACATGCCCTACAATAAGAAACTTTCCAACTATAAATAAGATGCAAGAATGAGACATGCTAAGGAATCCATCGTCTTCACTAAAGAAGATACAAAATTCAAGTAAAAAACACTAATAATAGTCATTAATAGGTAAAATAAGTAGTAATTTTTTATCAACTTTCATGAAATGAGTAGGGCTTCACCATACTTGAGTGGAGCATAAGTTACAATGGCCCAAATGGCTAGTTCTTATAGAACATGAGAGAGAGAGAAAGGAGAAAAGAGAAGTCTAAGGGTCACAAATACACTTTTCAATATAATATAATCAATAAATTTTTCATGATAATAGGATATGGGATGAACCATGCAAGGTTAGTAATCCCAAGTGTCCATCTAAGTCACCAAACTCTTGTAAAGTGGCACGAAATTCCCTTAACTAGCTAAGAAAAATTGCCTTCATGATTTGAGATTATTGAATACCTCATAAATAAATAGGAATAGATATAATTATTATAATTAAGGGTAATTATTTTATACATTCCTCTCCATTCATTATTTATAGGCTTGGTCATCTATAATCATCTAGGAATGAGCCATCATCATTTGCAGTCTAAAAACAACCTCCTTCATGTACCCTACACACTTGGCCTCAGATATAGATTTATTTACTCATGAAAATACATGGGATGGAGTGGATGATAATTTTTAAGACCCTAAATTGGATTTGAGGCATTAGGAGCACTTTAAAAATATCTCACTTGAATTTTTCCCCCATTTTCACTAGCTTTTCCACTATGCCTATTTTCATTAGCTCAGATGAAGCACAAGGTTGAGGAACATAGGATATATTACTTGGAATAAAATTAAAATGGGTAGTTATATTAAGTTATAATATTACCTCCCATGTGATTGGTATCTCTTTAAACCTCTTTTAGACTATAAAACACACAAAATAGTGAAGAAAACCCTATTTTATATGCTATTAATACAGTGTCATATAGTCCAAAATCATGGGAAGTATATTGGGGGAGTATTATACAATTTAAAATCATCATCTTGGTCAACCTAGTCCATTATATTATATTTCTAACTCCATTTCCTCAAATTGGTATTTAGAAGGGTTTTGAGTAGTTTGACCTCTTAAGCATTGTTCATAAAAACCTAAAATTTTAATTTCTAAAAAATTAAAAAACATGTCCTTTAAGACCCCTAAAAACCTCCCCAAACTCCTTTGGCATCCATGCACAATCTCTAGAAACATGTGAGCATCTAAACTTCTCCTATCGAGCTCTTTTTTCCATTTCCTATAGGTCTAGTAATGTTTTTGAGCCAAAATGGATTCATTAGGGGTTTATTTTCCTTATAAAAGGTTTAAAACATATTATGTACCCCTATATGAATGATAAATTTTTTTTGAGAGATCATCTAAATCCCAATATGAAGTTGACCTCCTTTTTGGATGATAGGCCTAGTCATGCTTAGTAGGCATGTTTACACCTTAAAGCCTAACCTAAATTTTTTATAGTTTGTATGTATACGAATGGATTCTAAACTTATATCATGATACCATAATCATTATAAAATATATTAGAGATCATATATAGGGATAGAAATGAAAATGCCCTCCTTTTTTGGCAATAGGCCTAATCCTTTCCTTTAGGCCTACCTACAACTTTTTTATTCTATGCCATCAAAATGAGATTCTTCCTTACATGAAAGGATATCCATAATTTCTCAGGTTTGTTTCAACTTACCACACCTCTCTAAAATTATCAATCAGTCCCTTGACCACCATTTTCATTTTGTTCACTAAAAAAGGTAGTTTGTATTCAAGGGGAAGTACCCTCTATCTAAGAAAAAATAGAGGGTACTTCCCCTACCTTACTAGATAAACTATCTATTTTATGGGATTCTTCATGTATTATATAGGATATATAATAAGTTTTATCTCTTTTTTAGGTCAATAGACCTCTCAAATTAGTCAAAACTTAAAATCAGCACATGGTGGAATGGGCTATGTGCAAGATTCAAGATTATGGATTGTATGATATAGGTTAACTCCATAAAAATATCATGATCATAGTTTTAATTCATCCCATATACATTTTTTTCTCCAATATTCCACATGATCTCTACAATCTTGCCTAATCAAAATTGAGTGTGTTGCCATGATTATGTCCTATCATTTGACTATGTTTTTGTGCATGGGAGGGGCACCTATAGGTATTTATGCATGAATTAGGAATTATGAATAGTTAATTGGCTTTCTCAAAACCTTTAAACATACTTTATAAATGACTTGGATCAATTTTTCTCATGTTCATACCATCTTCTCACCAATAACACTACTTTCCCTATTCTGACTAAGATACTCTATCTTAATAACCCTTGTTGGTGCACATTAGATTTGATTAAGATTTATCATGATGTTCAAAGGCCGTACATTAAACGTGAGGTTAATTTAGTGTCTACTCAAATGTTGTATTTACATTATCTTCCCTAAACACCACCTAGACATCAAGCTCAATTGACTACCTACCTACAATCACCTATAAGTGACTATAAGAGACCCTATAGGTGGTTTTTAACTAAAAATATATACTAAATAATATTTAGAAACTCATAATATATTTTTAAATCATATGGAGTATCATTTCATAACCAATATTATGTCTCCATGCTTGAATCTCACTTCATGACTGGGCTAAGAATAAAGGTTTGTTATAGGTGGATATCCTTAAAGTCAAGGACACATATGGGTTGGATTGGGTTTAGAAGATAATAATTTTTGATCTTAAGATAATTTAAATAGTTGATAAATTATCAAATCACATTTTAAAATTATAATCATACCTTACTACTCATGTATGTAAGAAAAGAAAACCCTTCTCAAATTTAAACTCCATGTTGGTTGTAGGTGCTTATTTTCATGGTTTATGTATAAACTAAAGGTGTGTAGGAAGAAAAAAATAATGCATTATCCTCCTTAATTTGGGACTTTATATCATTATTAACTATTATCAAATTTTGTATTTACATTATATTCCCTAAGTGCCACCTAGACATCAAGTTCAGTTGATTGTCTACCTATAGTCACCTACAGGTGACTATAGGAGACCCTATGGGTGGTTGTTAACTCCAAAATATATACCAAATACTATTTATAAAACCCTATTATATTTTTAAGTCATATGTATTATCATTTCATAATTAATATCATGTCTCCATGCTTTAATCTCACTTCATGACTAGGTTAATAACCAAGGTCTACTGTGGGTGGATATCCTTAAAGGCAAGGACACCTGTAGGTTGGTTTGGGCTTGGAAGATCATAATTTTTTCTCTTAAGATACTTAAAATATTTAAGAAATTTTCCAATAACATTTTAAAACCATAATCATACCTTAATACTCATGTATTAAATAAAATAAAATCATTTTCAAAGTTGAACTCCATGTTGGTTGTAGGTACTTGTTTTCATGCCCTGTGTACAGATTGAAAGTGTGTATGAAGCAAAACATAATGCATTATCCTCCTTAATATTTTCCTTTAGATCATGATTAAAAATTCAAACCATTGGAAACATTCAAACATGGTGCATAGGCTATTTTGAAAATTTGGATGAAAAAGGTTCCCTTTAGACTCAAACCTGTAGATGATAATGCTTGAGTTTAGTGTTTTTATAGGTAATTTTAGGCCTCAAAATTACCATCCTCCACTACTCATATTATCCTCAAACCTTTAATGGTTACTTTATTATATGGAGGATATAATATAATCACATTAGGATGAAAAAAATTCATCGAGAATATTATAACAAGATATCAACAAAACCTTGAAGAACTCTATTTTGCAAATTTAGGGACAAAAGTCATAAAAGTTTGTCATCATCCTTTTGAAGTCATTCTCAACCTTGTATATCAACCTATCAATTCCAAAAATCCTTTATTTATGTTTTAATCCTATCATGAACTCAATAATTGTTCAAAAATTTATTTCAACACTTTAAAATGGACTTTTCACTCTTTGTATTACCACATATAGGTGGCTATTCTACAGTGCATGAAATAAATAGTCTTATGAGCAATGTGCATGATTTATATGTTTCAATTTAGTTTAGGAATTCTCAAAAGTTTTAAAAGGAATTTTTTCACTCTCAAAAACTTTATTATCTTAAATACCTCCTTTTAATATGGCTAGTCTCTATGAGGACCCCTGTAAATGAAGATGGAGTTATCTGCAAGCAGACAACAAGATTGGTGTGATGGGTAGTGATATCATGAATTTGACCCTATCCATGATGTTTAAAATAGATAAAAATGTATATATAATGATCTAACCAAATTTTAGGGGAACTTCTATACTATGTTTCAACATTTGAAACCTCTTATTAGCACCTGTAGGTAAACATGTTCATGGATACCTAACAATGTTTTCTTGCATATGAATATGATTCCATGAAGATTTACATTTGTAAAGGAGGTTTAGAGGTGTTAATGACAAATATAACATTTAATCATGTAAACCAAAACATATTCACCCTATAAAACCACCATCAAAACAAGAAAATCCTTTAAATGGTGAGAAAACTACCTGTTACACAAAACATGCGCCCTTATGAAACCTAAGCTACTTGACTCAAAAAAACACCTTGAAACATGAAAACAAGAATGTAAATAATTATATAATTAATTAAACATCATATATAATAGACCTTATAAACTAGTTCATAAGAAATTGACAAAAATGTAGTAAAACCTATAGGGTGAATGAAATAACAAGAAGAAAAGTACAGTAAAATTCAAGAGGATGGTTCATGAATCAAAAGCCACCATTATTCAAAAATTTTATATGTAAATGAATTTATATAATATTATTTTCACCTACCTAAGGTATTTTATCTTAAACCTTCTCCATTGGCCATACCAAGTACAAACTTGAAGATTGCTTTTGATTATTAAGAAGAGTGAAAAATGACAAGAATGGTTTTGGTAAAAAAATGACACTTAAAAAGAAATTCAAACATGTAAAGTATATTTATGAATCTTAAGGGACATAGCTTGATTTATTTCACATGGAACAATTCCCTATGGGTTGAATAAGTGCCAAACTCACTTTTTTCCCCAAGAAAACTACTCTTTCCTCTAAATCACCTACCACTTTTAGTTATCAATAGTTGATTAAGAAATATGGGGACACATGTAACATGAAATAACCTTTTTTTTAAATCACACTTCCAAAGATATCCATATAATTCATTAAATTCCCATTTTTGACCTTAAAATGACTCAAAATGACTAAAAAGACTAAAATATTTAAGGACCAAGGATACTATAACATAAAATGACATTAATTAACCTATAAACCACCTTTTGACATATGTATTAGACCTCTAAAACACTTAAAATTTTATTTTTTAACCTATAAGCATCCTAATTTGAAGTAAAATTCAAATTTGGTCAATAAATTAGTGACTCACAGGGGTGGTATGCCTACTATGCTAACTAAACCAGTAGCCTTATCAGTCTATTGGGATTAGGAGTCATATAAAATATGAGACAAAAAATGAGACCTTTGGCCATTTACCATCAACAAAATAACACTGATTACCTCAACCACACAAATCAAATGACACACATAAAATAAGGTAACAAACTAACAAGACACACACACACACATGTGCTCAAGGTAGTTAGAGGAATAAAAAAACCAATAATTATTCACAAATATAAACTAATAATACCCTCTTTACAAGATCAAAATTAAATTCCTTGAATCATTCTCTTGATGATATGGATCATATTGCCAAGCATGTTTCTCCTTGGATTGGGTGTTTTGTAGATCAGACCTATTACTTGGCACTTCACTTGACCTGATCTCAAGTATATCATCTTAAAATATGTATCTACTATATAAATATTCCTAAATTTTTTTGACATGATTCATAATTCTATCCACTCTTCATTTCATGTTCAATTTGTATCTCCTTAGTAGATATGGCTTCAAGAGGACTAGTTTCATGTTATTTAGAAGATTGAGGCTAATAGGAGTTTGGTCCATCCTTTAAGAGCTAATGTGTTTCTCCCAAATAGTTGAGAGGATGATATTCCTTCTTTATGAATTAAAAAAATCATCATGAAATTTACATTCTTCTTGAAAGGACATATTTGAAAGGTTGTTTTTCCTTTACATACTTACTTGAGTGCTAAGGTGGCCTTCTCCAATTTTGACTAGATCATAGCCTCCTTGAATAAGAGTATAACTTACTCCAATTACTGTAAACAAATCATAAAAAAGGCTGATTATGATATTTTTCTTTCCCAACCATGATGTCTTGCATATTGATGGAATAATCAATGACCATTTCTCCCTTTTTGGCAAAAGGAAAACATTCTTCCTCATCAACCCAATTTGAAGATTCAACATAAGAAACCATATCTTATTTAGCATTTAGAAACTATTTAGGGATATAAATTTTCATATAAACTTATACAATAGGACTTTGGTTCTCAAGGGCTTCAATATCATCAATTTATTTCTCCTTCTTTGTGATTATGAGACTAGGCATTTTGAAGTCATGTGACTTAGTCCAATGAGGCTACCAAGGAACTAGAATTTCTTCAAGCAAGAGTTTTGATTTTATATAAAAAAAATACATATCCTTGCACTCTTATATCATAGGTACATCAAGGCAAATTTTTATGGGGTGATGACAAGATGAACTAGTTGGTGGAGGTGGCACATAGAACTCAAAATCAAATTAAGAGTGAAGTGTAGGGGATTCTTTTGGAAGCTCTTAAAGAAGGGGATTCAAACCTTGGAATAAAAAAACTTTATTTTATTCCTTCCAATTGATAATAAATTCATTCACATCTTATTTATCTTGAGGAATCACTTTAGGAAGGTTATATGAGGTGTGTTTAGGCATAGGATATTATTTTGGGTTTAAACATTCTATCACACATTGACTTCATGATTTCATTTTGATGTATAACTCTTCAATATGCCTAGATAAATTCTCTTGTAAAAGTCTCTCTTGAATCTCATAGGCATCATCATGAGGAGGAGTAAAATAGGGCTCATATGGAGGATAAGAGGTTTCTTGAGGAAGGGTGGGAGCGACTTTTAAAGGATTAACTTCATTCTCAACTTCACACTCCTTATCAATGATTATATCCTATTTCTTTTCCCATGATTCTAATATCTTACTCTAGATTAAGATATTATGGTTATAAGTCTTCTTTTGAGGTGGTGGTGCATTTTGAGGATTGGGTAAAGTGTTTAATGAACTAGGAATCTCGTTAGGCTTGGATTCTCCACCTTGTATCCAACTTGGAATCTCATATCCAAGGTTCACTCCTTAAGATGGGGATACAGTGTGAGATGGCCATGATGACTTGTAATCTACTTCCTTTTCTACTAACATGGATTTATGCATATGCATATTTTCCAACTCATTCTTCCTATCAATATTAGCTTCAAACATAAGGTTTCTCTTTTCAACTCTCTCCTCCATCTAATTAAGAAAAGAATGAGTTTGGTATCCTTTATTGGGCTCATGAATAGGGATCAAATATGGCTAATAGGAAACTTTGGGAAGTGGATATTAAGGTTGATAGTTTTGGTGAGGTTTCTTTTCATGAGCTCTTGGCTTATCCTCTAAGAAAGAAACTTGGCCACTCACATAAAGCATCCCACTTGTGAGCATTTATCAATTGGCATTATCAATAGGTACCCAATCTATTATGACCAGATCTAATTAATCTCTCACCTTATGAATAGGATGACTAAGAACCTCTTGACCATATCCCCTTTATGTGTCAAGATCTAACATATACCTCTCATATCCCAAAAGAGTTTGTTTTAATGTGGAATTGGATTGACTTGAGAAATGACCTTGTTGACTAGGAGCAAGATATGGAGAAGGCTAATTGTAGTAATAATACACTTCATGAATGGGATGATTAATAACTTGTTCATATTGATAGGGAATGGCACAATCTTGAAATATATCACCAACTTGTGTAAAATAGTTCTCAACATAAAAATTAGCCATGAAACTTCACTAAAAGAAATAAAATAAAGGAAAAATGTTACCAAAAATCTTCAAAGGATAACCTAGGTTTCTTGACTAGCTAATATATTTTCAGAGTCATAATTTATGATTAGATAGATGCTATCAAAGGCTGATTGATGAAAGACAAAACAAAAAATCTTTTAATTTATTGGACTAAAAGTCCCACCAGGCATGCCAAAAACTATTGTCACTTGCATTTATACCCTTTAAGGAGATGGAAAATATATCCTCATCCAAGTGTCACAATGCACCTCTAGTATCACCAACCAATGGATGAAGAGAATCTGTAGATAGGACTAACTCCATTGATGTACCACTTTGGATTGAAACTATACCTAAAATTTGGGGGGGGGGGGAAGGGAGAGAGATAACTAAAAGAAAAATATTCTATGGGAGGTGATACACCAAATAATATCATGACTTCAAACCAATATCATGTTACACATGAGATTCAAGTACTAACCAAACATAAACTCCTTCAATCTACATCTTCTCACATCAATGTTACATTATGAGATTATGGATTAATGTAAAAAGCTAGGAGGACTAGACAAGATGCCTTAAATGGCACTATTAAATATATTAACTCACTCAAATCTTTAAATTTCCTAGAAAACTTCACATGCCCTATAATAAGAAACTTTTCAACTATAAATAAGATGCAAGATTGAGACAACATGCTAAGGAATCCAAAGTCTTCACTAAGAAATATCCAACAGTCAAGTAAATAACACTAATAATAGTCATGAAGAGGTAAAAATCAGTATTATTATTGATTAAACGGTATGAAAATGAGCAAATCTTCACCATACTTAGGTGGAGCATAAGTTACAATGGCCAAAATGGCTAGTTCTTATAGAACTTGAGAGAGAGAGAGAGAGAGAGGAGAAGAGAGAAGTCCAAGGGTCACAATGACACTTGTCAAGTTAAGAGAATTAGTTAATTTTTCATGATAAGAGGATATTTTATGAAACATGTAAGGTCAATAATTACAAGTGTCCGTCCAAGTAATCAAATTCCTTCAAAGTGGCATGAAATTCCCTTAAGTGGCTCAAAAAAATTAACTCCATGATTTTAGCTTCTTGAATTACTCATAAATTAATAGGAATAATTAAAATTAAGGGAATTAATGTGAATTATTTATACATGCCTCACCATGCATTGGTTGTAGGCCTAGTCATTTTAAATCATTTAGGATTGAGCCATCATCATTTACAGTCTAAAAAAACTCCTCCTTCATGCACCCTGCACACTTGGCTTCAAATTTGGCTTCATTTTCTCATGAAAATCCATGGTAGGTATTGGATTAAAAGTTTTAGTACCGTCAATTATATTAGAGGCATCATAAACACCTTGTAAATAATTCACATGAAGCTTCTCCCCTTCTCACTAGTTTGTCCACTATGCCATTTTTGATTAGCTAGGATAAAGAACCAAGTTGAGGCACTCAAGAGCTATTTCAAGGCATGAAATTGACAAGGGGAGTTATATCAAGTCATAATCTTCCTTCTGATGTGATTATCATATCTTGAAACCTCTTATATCCTATAAAACACACAAAATAGTCAATAAAACCCTATTTTACATCTTATCCATATAGTTTCATATAGTAAAAAAGCATGGGAAGTAAATTTAGGGAGTCATATACAATTTTAAATCATCATCCTAGTCAAACTAGTCCATCAGATTATCTTTCTAACTCTATTTCTTCAAGTTGTTCTTTACAAGGGTTCAATAAAGGTTTTGAGTAGTTTGACCTCTTAAGCATTGTTCATAAAAACTTTAAATTAGAATTTCTAAAAAATTCCACTAAAATATCCTTCAAAAACCCTACTAAAATCACCAAAATCATTTGACATCGATGCACAATCTCCAAAAATATGTGAGCATATAAACTTCTCCTATCAAGCTCTTCTTTCCATTTCCTATAGGTCTAGTATTGTTTCTAAGCCAAAATGGATTTATCAAGGGTTTATTTTCCTTTCAAAATATTTAACACATATTATTTACCCCCATATTCATGATATAATAGGCTTGAGTGATCATCCAAATCCAAATATGAAGTTGACCTCCTTTTTGGATGTTAGGCCTCGTAATGCTTACTAGGCATATTTACACCTTAAAGTCTAATTTAGTTTTTGATGGTTTATATAAATAAAAATGGAATATAAACTTATATCATGATCCCATAATCATTATAAAATATATTATAAAGCATATATATTACTAGAAGCTCCTTTTCTTGACACTAGGCCTAAACCTTGCCTTTAGGCCTACCTGCAACTTTTATATTCTAGGACATCAAGATGAGATTAATATTTACATGAATGGATATTAATAATTTATAAAGTTTTTTTTAACTTAATAAACCTCTCTTTAATTCTCAATTAATCCCTTGACCCACCATTTTCATCTTGTTCACTAAAACATTCAATTTGCATTCAAGTGGAAGTACCCTCTATCTAAGATAAAATAAAGGGTACTTACCCTATTCTTATAGAAAAAATAGATATTGGATGGGATTGATAATTTATTATAGAGGAACTATACTAATTTTGAGCTCTTGGTTAGGTCAATAGGCCTCTCAACTCATTCAAAACCTAAAATAGACCCATTGTTGAATGGACTGTGTGCAAGATTCAAGACTATGGACTATATGATATAGGTTGGCATCCCTTTATTTGATTATTTTATATAATGATAAATCCATAATAATATCATTATCATAGTTTTAAGGCATCCCATCTCCATTTGTTTCTTCAATCTTCCACATGCTCTCTATAATCTTGCTTAATCAAAATTGAGTGTATTACCTTGATTGTGTCATATCATTTGACTATGTTTATATGCATGGGAGGGGCACATGTAGGTAGATATACATTAATTATGCATTTGTAATAGTGAATAGGATTTATCCAAACCTGATAATATCATTTTTTATTGACTTGGATCAATTTGTTTCATGTTCATGCCATCTTCTCACCAAGAACACTACCTTCCCTGTTCTAATTGAGATACTCTATCTTAATGACCCATATAGGTGTACATTAGCTTTGATTAAGATTTTTAATGATGTTAAAATTAATTCAGTGGAACATTAGGTCCATATAGTGTCTTCTCAAATGTTGTATTTACCTTATCTGACCTAAACACCACCTAGACATCAATCTCAACTTACTGTCTACCTATAGTCACCTATAGGTGACTATAGGAGACCCTATAGGTGGATATTAACCCCAAATTTTGTACTAAATACTATTTATAAAACCTTTATATATTTTAAACAAATATGGAGTCTCCTTTCATAACAAATATGATTCCTCCATTCTTGAATCTCACTTCATGATTGGGCCAAGAATCAAGGTTTGCTATAAGTGGATGTCCCTAAAGGCAGAGAGACTTGTAGGTTGGTTTGGGCTTGTAAGATCATTATTTTTAATATTAAGATAATTTAAATATCTTAGAATTTTTTCAATCACCTTTTTAAAACATAATCATACCTTAATACTCATTTATGTAAGAAAATAAAACCCTTCTCAAATTTGAACTCCATGTTGGTTGTAGGTGCTTGTTTTCATGGCCTATGTATGGACTGAAGGTGTGTATGAATAAAAATACAATGTATTATCCTCCTTAATATGGTCCTTTAGATCATTAGTACCCAATTAAACCCTTTGAAACATAAAACATGGTACATATTTTATTGTTTAACTTTGGATGATAATGCCTAAGTTTAGTGTTTTTATAGGCAATTTTAGGCCTCAAAATTACCATCCTCCACTGCTCATCTTATCCTCAAAACTTGAAAGCTCATTTTCCTATATGGAGGATAACAACTAAGCACATTATGAGGAAGAAAATTTATTTACAACATTGTAAAAAGATATCAATAAAACCTTGAAGAACTCTATTTTGCAAATTTAGGGACAAAATGTTGGGAAATGAATCGAAAGCACACAATTTGATTACCAAACCAAGCAACTTAATATGCAAAAATTAACCAGATTCACCAAGTAACTAGAATTCAGAATAACACATGATATGAGAGACAATACACAACTTGTATTAACACTTTATACAGAAAAGAATACAATAAAGAAGATGCCACTTCTTCTCCACCACCTTACAGAGGTTTCCCACACCTCAAGTGAACAATAATTCTTCTCCCCAAAGCTCTCCCTCTCAGGTCCCAACACCCAACTCAAATACAGAGTTGGTGTTCACCTCCCATGCTCCACGCACAACACAAGTGCTCCACGCACTCCACAAGCACTCCACGTGCTCCACAAGTACTCAAGGTACTTCAAGTAGATCTCCCATGAACCTGCAATAACCTGCACTTCAACAGACCATACTTATGGAAGGAACTCCCTTGCCTTCCTCTTAGCTCTATCTGATTACACACCTGTACTCCAAGTAGATCCTGCCTGATACTGCTCCTTGTTGTGTTGTTGTCTATATGATCCTGCACACCTGCAAATCAAACACGGTTCTGCTCCCCTGTGAACCTTAACCTTGCACACACATACACCTACAGATCAACGATCTTACTTACCATGTAGATCTCCTATATAGGCCATGTAACTGTGACCAAGATCCTACATACATGAAGAACCCTGCTGATTTTCCAATCCAGCACCTACACCTGGTACTGTGGAACTAGGAGGAACACCCTTGCTCACCTCACACACAGAAGGAACAAACTTTGCTCAACTCAAACTAGAACACTTTTCCAATACAACCATGAGTCTATTATATAGATCTCATCCAAACAGTGATTAGACATCTAATTACAATAATTAGATCTGCAGCTCTCAGTCTAAAAATAGCTCTAATCATGCAAACACTTGGTTCGTTAGCTAACTACCCGTAATAAGCACAGTCCGAACCACATAGGCGACCGACGTCGATCCCTGTCTGCCTAGGGGTCACCGACGCCAGCCGATCCATGACCGACGTCGGTTGCTTCCTTGTCTAATACTGCCGATGTCGGTTGGCCAGACCAAATACCAGTCTCTGTGACACTCAGTAACTCATCCTGCAACCTCCTCCATGTCTGCATCAGTGAAGCTTTTAGCTCCACAACCTAACAATCTCCCACTTGGAGATAAACAGCTGCACTGTACCTATACCTGTACTCCATCTAATCTATTTCCTGGTTTGTATCCCTCTTCAAGCTCAACCCTGAAGACAACCCACCACACAACCTATGATGTACCTCCTGTCATCCGAGTACCCTGCCACATCTGAACCTATAAACACATGTAGTGAAGTCTTGACCCTACATAGCATGAATCCCTGCTGCTGGTCCCTCTCAAATACTTGAGAATCCACTTCCCTGAATTGGCTCCTAACTCTCTGACAGCTCCCACTGCATGGGAATACTCAGGTCTATACCAGACCTCATGTGATTTCAGACACTGTACCTATCCAGCCCTTAGTGTGCTCCGGCTCTGCATCTTGAACCTCGCCAACACCTGATTCACATCAGCTCCTACTCGAGACAAAATCAACCTATGATCTCCATGTCTCCCATGTCAAAGAATTCCGCTGCTCCAAACTCCTCATGACATGCCACTGAACTAATCTTACCCTTAGCTCAGCAAAACCCTATATGTACAAAACTAGCTAGCAAAACATACCATCCACATACAGCAACAGAATGATGTCATGACTCATCATCCTCCTGGTAAGGCAAACCACAGTAGTTACCCTGACACTGACTGAAGCCATGCTTCATCCTCCACCTGTCAAAACCTGTACCACTGTCCTGCAGCTCCTCAAGACCATATACCTGATCTTCCGTCTCACGTATCCGTTCTCTCTATTCTTCTACTAAGGTATCCGTTCGTCTCTGTGCTTTTATACCTATTGGCAACCCTACCAAAACACACCTGTCTGGTTCTCCTCTAAGGAATCACATCCTCATCCATGCCAAGCTCACACCTGTTTCCTGGATCCTTCCTTCTCTACAATCAGCAACATGTATAAAGAAGAGGAACAACGAATTTGAGGGCCTACTTATGTCTTCAGTCCTCTGTATGGGTGTTTGAGACTCCTTGACAGCTTGCTGTCCACCCAAAATCCATTACAGTGACCGACCTCGGTCACCCCACAGTCTGCATCTGATCAACGTTGGTTCCCATGCGTCTGTCCCTGACTACTGACCCTGCTGACATCGGTGTCCTTCTGCCGATGTCGGTCCTCCTGACCGACATCGGTCTTACCTACTACCAACATTGGTCCTATGACCGACATCGGTCTTAACCTACCCGACATCGCTGGCTTCGATCTGCACATGATCGACATCGGCACCTGTCTATTCGACGCCAGTTCCTCCTAACTGACATCGGTATCTGTGTTCCCCTGTGAGTGATGACTTTTTACCTACGAGCTCCTTTGAATCAATACCCATGTCCAAATTGCCCTACTCAGAAGTATCTAGCACCATCCACTGGGTTCTGTCTGCCATCTCCTCCAAGAACACCAAGGCTTTCCAGTTCTTAATCCTGTCAAATATATCTGTCTTCCACTTAAGAACATGCATCTCCTCCCTGCTCATGTGACCAAGCCTACGAAGCCACGTCTCCGCAACAGAAGAAGAATCAGTAATATAAACAAGTAGATAAAGGGTACCTATTTTCTTACCACCAGCTAATTCAAGTGCATCCGCTGTGAGAGTTCTTGTGCATCTCTCATCACCCAATCTTTTTGAAGAAATTAGCCATATCTCCAAACCTGGGACCTGCATGACCTTCATCAACACCTGTGTGTTGGCCGCCTGCAATTTCAGCTTCACTTCCCCTTTGCCAATTCTTTGGCAAGGCTTACCAGCTCCTCTACCTGGAACTGCATGGAAAGAGGCAACTGAATCTTTTATCCAAGATTCAAATTTATCCAAGAAACCTCCCAGAGCAACCTGTGTAATAACACCTACAACATCTACTTCTTCAGTTCCTTCATGCTGATCTGCTACCAACCAACAATAATCTTTTACCTGCTCTTTCTTTCCATAGGACCATGAGTAACCATCTGTGCTTTTCAACTCCTCCATTCTTAGCTTACTTTCATCTACCATTGCTCTACTCCCACTCGATCAGAAACCCCTGAGAGTGCCCTGTAACCAAACACAAAACCTGCTTCCTGCAACCTTAGCTCTGATACCACGTGTTGGGAAATGAACCAGAAGCACACAATTTGATTACCAAACCAAGCAACTTAATATGCGGAAATTAACCAGATTCACCAAGTAACTAGAATTCAGAATAACACATGATATGAGAGACAATACACAACTTGTATTAACACTTTATACAGAAAAGAATACAATAAAGAAGATGCCACTCCTTCTCCACCACCTTACAGAGGTTTCCCACACCTCAAGTGAACAGTAATTCTTCTCCCCAAAGCTCTCCCTCTCAGGTCCCAACACCCAACTCAAATACAGAGTTGGTGTTCACCTCTCGTGCTCCACGCACAACACAAGTGCTCCACGCACTCCACAAGCACTCCACGTGCTCCACAAGTACTCAAGGTACTTCAAGTAGATCTCCCATGAACCTGTAATAACCTGCACTTCAACAGACCATACTTATGGAAGGAACTCCCTTGCCTTCCTCTTAGCTCTATCCGAGTACACACCTGTACTCTAAGTAGATCCTGCCTAATACTGCTCCCTATTGTGTTTCTGTCTATATGATCCTGCACACCTGCAAATCAAACACGGTTCTGCTCCCCTGTGAACCTTGACCTTGCACACACATACACCTGCAGATCAACGATCTTACTTACCATGTAGATCTCCTATATAGGCCATGCAACTGTGACCAAGATCCTACATACATGAAGAACCCTACTAATTCTCCAATCCAGCACCTACACCTGGTACTGTGGAATTAGGAGGAACACCCTTGCTCACCTCACACACAAAAGGAGCAAACTTTGCTCAACTCAAACTAGAACACTTTTCCAATACAACCATGAGTCTATTATATAGATCTCATCCAAACAGTGATTAGACATCTAATTACAATAATTAGATCTGCAGCTCTCAGTCTAAAAATAGCTCTAATCATGCAAACACTTGGTTCGTTAGCTAACTGCCCGTAATAAGTGCAGTTCGAACCACACAGGCGACCGATGTCGGTCCCTGTCCGCCTGGGGGTCGCTGACACCGGCCGATCCATGACCAACGTCGGTTGCTTCCTTGTCTAATACTGCCGACGTCGGTTGGCCAGACCAAACGCCAGTCTCTGTGACACTTAGCAACTCATCCTGCAACCTCCTCCATGTCTGCATCAGTGAAGCTTTTAGCTCCACAACCTAACACAAAAGGCCTAAAACTCAGTTATCATCCTTTTGAAGTCATTCTAAACATTTTATATCAACCTATCAATTCAAAAAAAATTCATGATAATTTCATGCTATCATTACCTCAATAAGTTTTCAAACACTTATTTCAACACTTCAAAATGGCCTTTTCACTCTCTGTATTACCACCTGTAGGTGGTTATTCTACTGTGTAGATAGTAAATGGTCTTGTGAGAAATGTGCATGATTTGTATGTTTCAATGTAGTTTATGCCTTATAAAAAGTTTCAAAAGGACTTTATTCAACCTCAAAACAATTATTAGCCTAAACACCTCCTTTCAATATGGTTGGTTTCTATGAGGACTCCTATAACTGAAGATGGAGTTATGTGCAAGTAGACAACAAGATTGGTCTAATGGGTAGTGATATCATTAAATTGAACCTATAAACTTATCCATGATATTTAAAATATATAAATAAATAGATAATTATTTAAATATCTTTGAGGGGAAGTTCTATACCACATTTCAACATTTGAAAACTCTTGTTGGCACCTATAGGTAAGCATGTTCATGGCTGCCTACCTCTATTTTCTTGCATATGACTATGATTCCATAAAGAGATGATTTTTGAAAGGATATTTAGATGTTAAAATTACCAATATAACATGTAATAATGTAAACCAAAACATATTCACCCTCTAATACCACCGTCAAAATAAGAAAATCCTTTAAATGGTGAAAAAACTACCTATTACATATAAAAGTGCTCCCTCCTACAACCTAAGATACTTAACTCATCAAAACACTTTAAATGTGAAAAAATATTGGAGATAATTATATAATTAATGAAACATCATTTGGAATCAACCTCAATAATTGGTTCATATATAAATGCCAAAAATGGAGCAAAACCTATAGGGTGCATGAAACAACAAGAAAAAAACTATAGTCAACATCATGAGGATGGTTAATGAAGCACATGCCACCATTATTCAAAATTTTTATATGAAAATAAATTTATTTGAGTTTAATTTCACCTCCCCAAGGATTTTTATTTGAAACATCCTCTATTTGTCATATCAAGTACAAACCTAAAGACTACTTTTGCTTCCCATGAAGGGTGAAAAAGAAATAGAATCATGTTGGGCCAAAAATGGCACTTCTAGAGAACTTAAAACATGTAACTGGTCTTGAGGAATCTAAAGGGTCATATCATTATGTTTTCCCATATGGCACACTTCCCCATGGGTTGTATAAGTGCCAAACTAACCTTTTCTGTAAGAAAACTACTCTTTCTTTTGAAGAACCTACCACCTTTAGTTATCAATAGTTGATTAAGACATATGGGGACACATGGAATGTGACATCACCTTTTTTGACCTTCACACTTCCTAATAAATCCTTAAAATTCATTAAATACCCCTTTTTGGACCTAAAAAATGACTAAAGACCAAGGCTAGTATAACATAAAATGGCATTAATTAACCTATAAAATACCTTGTGACATATGTATTAGACCCCTAAAGCACCTGAAAGTCAATATTTTACCTATAATGGTCCTAATTTTACCTAAAGGTCAAATTTGGTTAAAAAATTAGTGACTAATAGGGTTATTATGTTTTCTATACTAACTAGACCAATAGCCTTATCAATCCATTAGACATAAGAGTCATTTTAAATTTGAAACAAACAAGGATACCTTTGACCATTTACCATCAATACAATACCAATACTTACTTCAACCACACAAAGGAAAGGACACACACACATGTGATCAAGATACCTAGGGGAATAAAAAAACCAACTATTGTGCACAACTATAAACTAAGCATACCTCCTTTCTAGGATCAAGACAAAAGTTCCTTGAATCATACTCTTGATGAGATGGATCATAGTGCCAAGAATGTTTCTCCTTGGATTGGTTGTTTTATAGATTAAACCTATTTCTTGGAACTTCACGTGACCTAATCTCAAGTAGATCATCTTCAAATAAGTCTCCAATTTAAACATAATCTTCTTGAACTTGTTGACATATTTCATACTGCTATCCACTCTTCATTTCATTTTCAATTTTTATCTCCTTAGTATACATGGCTTCAAGAGGAGTAATTTCATGTTCTTTAGAAGATTGAAACCAATAGGAGCTTGTTCCATCCTTCAAGATATTGTGTGTTTCTCCCAACTAGTAGAGAGGATGATATCACATCTTGATTAATTAAAAAATATCATCATGAAATGTATATGCTTCTTTAAAGGATATATTTTAAAGTTTACTTTTTCACTACATACTTACTTGAGTGCCAAGCCTGCCTTCTCCATATTTGATTGGATAATGGCCTCCTTAAATAAGAGTATAACCTACTCCAATGACTAAAAACAAATCATCCCAAGGCTGATTAGGATATTTTTCTTTCCAATCCATGATGTCTTGCAAAGTGATGTAATAATCAATGACCATTTATCCCTCTTTGGCAAAAGGAAAACATTCTTCCTCATCAACCCAATATGAAGATTCAACACAAGAGACTATCCCTTATTTAATATTTAGAAGCTCCTTAGGGATATAAATTTTCATCTCAACCTATATAATAGTAATTTGGTTCTCAAGGATGAAATATCCTCCATTTATTTCTCCTTCTTTGTGATTCCAAGACTAGGCATTTTGAAGTCATGTGACCTAGTCTAATGAAGCTGTCAAGTAACTAGAATTTATTCAATAAAGAGTTATAATTTTTTATAAACCAAATACTCCTCCTTAGGTTCCCATAGCACATGTACATCAATGAAAAGTGTGATGGGGTGAGGATAATATGAACTAGTTGGTGGAGGTGGCACATAGAACTCAAAATTAGATTGAGAGTGAAGTGTAGGGGATTCTTTTGGAAGATCTTGAGGAAGGGGAGGTATACCTTGGGATAAAATAACTTGACTATATTCCTTTAATTTTAAAATCACTTCATTCACATCTGATTTATCTTGATGAATCTCTTGAGTAAGGGTAGATGGGGTGTGTTTAGGCATAGGATCTTATTTTGGGTCTAAACATTCCATCACAACTTGACTTAGAAATTCCATATTTGCCTTTAATTCTTCAATATTCTTAGTTAGATTATGTTGTAAAAGTATTTCTTGAAGTTCATAGGCATAATTATGAGGAGGAGTACAAGAGGGATCATATGGAGGAAAAGAATATTTTTAAGGAAGGGTAGGAGGGACTTTGAAAGGATCAACTTCATTCTCAACTTCACACTCTTTAACAATGCTTCTATTCTCTTACTTTCCTAATGATTATAATATCTTAATCCAACTTAGGATATTATCATTATAAGTATTATATTTAATTGGTGATTCAATATGAGGATTGGGTAAAGTTTTCAAGGAACTTGGAATCTCCTTAGCCTTGGATTATCCACTTTGTCTCCAACTTAGAATCTTACATATAGGGGTCACTCCTTGAGATGGGGATGCAATGTGAGAGGGTAATGAGGATTTTAAATCCAATTCCTTTTCTAATAATATGGATTGATACATATTCATATTATACAACTTAATCTACCTATCAAGATTAGCTTCAAATATAAGGTTTCTCCTTTCAACTCTATCCTCCAACTGATTGGGAAAAGGATGACTTTGGTATCCTTGATTGGTCTCATGAGTAGGGGTCAAATATGGCTGATAGGAAACTTGGTGAAGTGGATATGAATGATAATAGGTTTGGATAGGTGGCATTTCATGAACTCTTAGCCTATCCTCTAAGAAAGAAACTAGGCCACTCACACCAAACATCTTACTTGTGAGGATTCACCAATTAGTTATCTCAATAGGTAACCACTCTCTTTTGACCAATTCTAATGCATATCTCACCTTATGAATAATATGACTAGGAACCTTTTGACCATACCCCCTTTGTTTGTCAATATCTAACACATACCTATCCTATCCCAAATGAGTTTGTTTGAAGGTGGAAATGGATTGACTTGAGAAGTGACTAGGTTGACTAGGAGCAAGATATGGAGAATGTTGATTTTATGATTGATAAAATTCATGAATGGGATGATTAATAAATTATTCATATTGATAGGGAATGACACAAGCTTTAAATGTCTCACCAACTTGTTTAAAATAGTGCTCAACATAAAAATTATCCATGAAACTTCATTAAAAGAAAGAAAACAAAGGGAAAATGATACTAACAATCTTCAATGGATAACATGGGATAATTAACCAGGTGATATATCTTTGGAGTCACCATTTATGCTTAGATATATGCCTCCAAAGGGTGATTGTTTAAATACAACACCAAAAATCTTTTAAATTATTTGACCAAAAGTCCCATTAGGCATGCCAAAAATTGTTGTCACTTGGATTTTCACTCTTTGCAGAGATGGAAAAGCTCTCCTCATCCAATTTTCACAATTGAAATACCTTTAGGATTGTGGGTAGCCTAAGGATGAGGTAAATATATAGATAGGGATAACTCCCTCAATGTACCACTTTAGATTAAAAGTACACCTAAAACTTGGTGGGGGAAAGGGATAGAGATAACTATAATCAAACTATTCTAATGGAGGTGATACACAAAATAAGATGATGACTTCCAACCAACAAAATGTTACACATGATAACAAAGGAATAAACAAACATACAGTCCTTCAATTTTCATCTTTTCACATCAATGTTACATTATAACGTTATAGATGAATGTGAAAATATAGGACTAGAAAAGAGGCCTTGAATGGCACTAGTGAATATAATAACTCACTCAATCCTTGATAGTTTATAGAGCACTTCACATGCCATGCAAGATGAAACTTTCCAATTGTAAATAGGATATAAGAATGAGACAACATGCTAAGGAATCCATAGTCTTCACTAAGCAAGATCCAAAATTAAATTAATACAAAATAATAATAGTCATGGAGAGGTAAAAATAAGTAGTCTTACTGATCAAAAGGTATGAAAATGAGTAGGGATTTTCTACACTCAAGTGTAGCATAAGTTACAATGGATAAAATGGCTAGTTATTATAGAACTTGAGAGAGAGAGAGAGAGAGAGAGAGAGAGAGAGAGAGAGAGAGAGAGAGAGAGAGAGAGAGAGAGAGAGAGAGAGAGAGAGAAGTATAAGGGTCACAAGGACACTTTTAAATATTATATAATTAATTACTTATAAATTATAAGAGGATATGGGATGAAATATACAAGGTTAAGAATCCCAAGTGTCCATCCAAGTCATCAAACTCTTGTAAAGTGGCATGATATTCACTTAAGTGGCATATAAAATTTGCCTTCATGATTTGAGATTCTTAAACACATCATAAATTAATAGGAATATTTAAAATTATTTTAATTAAAGTTAATGATTTCATACATGCCTCTCCATACATTGGTTGTACTCTTGGTCATCTAAAATCATTTGGGAATGAGACATCATCATCTACAATCTAAAAAATTCCTCCTTCATGTACCTTGCACACTTGGAATCAAATTTAGATTAATTTTCTCATGAAAATACATGTTATGGAGTGGATGACAAGTTTAAATACCATTAATGGTCTTAGAGGTACACCTTAAAAATATCTCACTTGAAGTTTTCTCCCTTTCTCACTAGCTTGTCCACTATGCCATTTTTGACTAGCTAAGATGAATCACTTGGTTGAGGAAATTAAGATATATTAAAAGGAATTAAACTGATATTTTTAATTATATTAAGTCATAATATTCTCTCCCACCATGTGATTTAAATATCTTGAAACCTCTTGTAGCCTAAAAAACACATAAAATAGTCAAGAAAACCCAATTTTACACCCTATTCGTATAATCCAAAATCATGGGATGTATCTTGAGGTATTAATATACAATTTTAAATCATCATCATATTCAAAATGGTCCATTATATTAGTTTTCCAACTCCATTTACTCAAACTAGTCTTTACAAGGGTTTTGAGCAGTTTGACGACTTAAGCATTGTTCATCTAAACGTGATGTTTGAATTGAAAAAAAATTATAGAAAATGTCATTAAATACCCATAATAACCTCCAAAAATTATTTTTTAATCCATTAAAAGTCTCCAAAAACATGCGAGCATCTAAACTTCTACTATCGAGCTCTTCTTTCCATTTCTTATAGGTCTAGTGTTGTTTTTGAGCCAAATTAGCTTCCTCATGGGCATATTTTCCTTAAAAATTATTTAAAACATCATATTTACCCCAATATTCATGATAAAATATGTTTTAGTGATCATATAAAGCTAAATATGAAGTTGACCTCCTTTTTGGATGTTAGGCCTAGTCATGCTTAGTAGGCTTGTTTACACCTTAAACCCAACCTAAGTTTTTGATGGTTTATCTACATACCAATGGATTATAAGATTATATAGTTATCCCATAATAATTATAAAATATATTAGAAATCATATATATGACTATAAGTGAAAATTACCTCCTTTTTTGTCACTAGGCCTAAACCTTGCCTGTAGGCCTACGTACAACTTTTGTATTCTTAGCCATTAATATGATATTCTTCCTTAAATGAAATGATATTAATAATTTCTCATATGTTTTTAAACTTACTACACCTCCATTAAATTCTCAATCAGTCCCTTGACCCACCATTTTCATCTTTTTCACTAATATAAGTAGTTTGCGTTTAAGGTAAAGTACCCTATGTCTTAGACAAAATAGAGGGTACTTCCCCTATTATTATAGAAAAATAGATATTTTATGGGATTAATCATGTATTATAAATTATTTTCAGTAATTTTTATCTCTTTTTCAAGTCAATAGACCTCTCAACTTATTCAAAACCTAAAATAGACACATGGTGGAATGAACTATGTGCAAGATTCAAGACTATGGACTCTATGATATAGGTTAGCCTCCATTTATTTGATTATTTTATATAATAAGAACTAAATAATAATATCATGATAATAGTTTTAATTCATCCAATCTCCATTTGTTTCACCAATTTTCCACATGCTTTCTACACTCTTGCCTAATCAGGATCGAGTGTGTTACCCTGACTGTGTCTTATCATTTGACTATGTTTTTGTGCATGTGAGGGGTATCTATAGGTAGATATACATGAAATAGGAATTGTGAATATTGAATTTAATTTATCGTAACCTTAAAATATCCTTTGGTAATTAATTTGATCAATTTATATCATGTTCATTTCATCTTCTCACCATGAACACTGCCTTCCCTATTCTGACTGAGATACTCTATCTTAATGACCCTTGTAGGTGTACATTATCTTTGATTAAGATTGTTCATCATGTTAAAAGGACTTACATGATAAATTAGGTACATATAGTGTATTATCACATGTTTTATTTACCTGATCTACCCTAATCACCACCTATGCATCAAGCTCAGTTGATTGTCTACCTACAGTCACCTATAGGTGACTGTAAGAGACCCTATGGGTGGTTGTTAACTCCAAAATATGTAATAAATACTATTTATAAACCATTTATATATTTTTAAATAATATGGATTATAATTTTGAAACCAATATGATGTCTCCATGATTTAATCTCACTTCATGACTGGGCTAAGAACTAAGGTCTACTGTGGGTGGATGTCCCTAAAGGCAAGGACACCTGTAGGTTAGTTTGGGATTGGAAGATCATTTATTATCTTAAGATAATTTAAATATTTGATAAATTTTCCAATAATATTTTAAAACCATAATCATACATTAATACTCATGTATTCAAGAAAATAAAATCCTTTTCAAATTTGAACTCCATGTTGGTTGTAGGTGCTTATTTTCTTGGCCTATGTACAGACTGAAGGTGTGTAGGAAGCAAAACATAATGAATTATCCTCCTTAAGATCATACTTTAGATCATGATTATCCATTTAAACCATTTTAAAAATTAAAACACGGTTCATATGCTATTTTAAAACTTTGGATGAAAAAGGTTCCTTTTAGACTAAGACCTATAGATGATAATGCTTGAGTTTAATGTTTTTATAGGCAATTTTAGGCCTCAAAATTACCATACTCCACTACTCATATTATCCTCAAACCTTGAAATTTTATTGTATTATATAGATTATATAATATAATCACATTATGAGGTAAAAATTTCATTGACAACATTATAACAAGATATCAACAAAACCTTGAAGAACTTTATTTTGCAAATTTAGGGACAAAAGGCATAAAACTCAGTCATCATCCTTTTGAAGTCATTCTCAACCTTGTATATCAACCTATAAATTACAAAAAAAAAGTCATGATGTTTTAATCCTATCATGCCATCAAAAATGGTTAATTTTTTTTGTCAACACTATAAAATGGCCTTTTCACTCTTTGTATTACCACTTGTAGGTGGTTATTCTATAGTTTAGGAAGTAAATGGTCTTGTGAGAAATGTGGATGATTTGTTTTTTTTAATGTAGTTTAGGAATTATAAATATTTTATAAATGACTTCACTCTCAAAACCCTAATTATATTAAAAACCTCCTTTCAATATGGTTGGTATCTATGAAGACCCCTATAAGTGAAGAATGAGTTGTGTGCAGGCAGTCAACAAGATTGGTGTGATGGGTAGTGATATCATGAATTTGACCCTATAACCTTATCCATGATATTTAAAAAATATAAAACAATAGATAATGATATAAATATATTTGATTGGAATTTATATACCATGTTTCAACATTTGAAACCTCTTGTTGGCACTTGTAGGTAAGCATATTCATGACTACCTAACTATATTTTCTTGCATATAACTATTATTTAATAAATATATGCATTGGGAGAGGAAATTTAGGATTGAAATTTACCAAAATAAAATGGAATCATGTAAAAAAAATACACATTAATCCTCCAATACCACCGTCAAAATAAGAAAAGCTTTCAAATGGTGAAAATTTTATCTGTTGCACAAAAAAGCAATCCCTCTTGTAACTTAAGATACTTGACTAATAAAAACACATTAAATTGATAAAAAAATCATGGAGATAATTATATAATTAAGTAAAAATCATATGTAATAAAATTTAACAATTGATTCATATATACTTGCCAAAAATGGAGCAAAACCTATAGGGTGCATGAAATAACCAAAAAAAAGTAAAATCAACTTCATGAGGATGGTTCATGAATTAAAAGTGACCATTATTCAAAAAAAAAGATTTAAATTTAGATATTTTATTTTACTTTCACCTCCCCAAGGAATTTTATTTGAAACCTCCTCTACTAGTCATACCAAGTATAAACCTGAAGACTACTTTTGCTTGCCAAGAAGGGTAAAAAAAGAGTAGAATGGTTTTGGAAAAAAATGGATATTATAGAGAAATTAAAACATGGAAATGAAATTTAATAATATTAAGGTACATATCATGATATTCTCCCATGTGGAAAATGCCCCCATGGGCTGTACAATTGCCAAACTCACCTTTTTTCCTATGAAATTTACTCTTTCCTCTAAAACATCTACCACCTTTAGTTACCAATAGTTTATTAAGACATATGTTGACACATGTCATGTGATAGTATATTTTTGAACCTTTAAACTTTCTAGTATTTCTGTAGAAGTCATTAAATTCCCCTTTTTGACCTTAAAATGACTAAAAGGATAAAAATGACTAAGGACGAAGGCTAGTATAACATCAAATGATATTAATTAACCTATAAAACACCTAGAATTTAATTTTTACCTATAGGGGTCCCAATTATACCTAAAAGTTAAATTTGGTCAACACTTACCTTGGCTTGAACCTTGACATCAACCTTAGAAGAATCAATAGGTTTACTTCAAATTATATCTCAAAAAAGAGACAATAGGTTACCTTCAAATTATATCTCAACAAATAGACAATAGGTTTCCTTCAAATTATCTCTTAACAAAGAGACAATAGGTTGGCTTCAAATTCTCTTATCACATGGTTCATATCTCATAGACTACTCACTATGCATCTACACCTTGACATCAATAATATCAATCTTGACCTTGACATAGATGACATCAGTATTGACCTTTACATCAATGAAAACAATATTTACCTTGACATCAATGAAAACACTTCTCAACAATATGTAGGAAGTAGTGGTTAATTTATTTTCATCATATTGTGAATTTTTTTCTTATTGTATTGTTGTAGAGGCTACCACCTCAAAGTGGCTCAATCATCATATTCAAGTATTTTTCTCTTTTGCCAATTATTTTTTTGGATTTGATTATTATTATCCTAATTAAATGATGATACTAAATCCTCTATAATTTTTCTTACCTCCTCTCTATTAATTAAATGGGCATACTAAATCATTTGTGAAATCACCATTGGCATACTATGTTAGTTCATTTGAATGTAAACCTCAGAGTCATCTAGAGGATTGATGAATATTTCTTCAAGATCAAAATGATTGTGGCCATAGGGGATTTATACTCCCTTCTTTCATTAGGTTTTTAAGATATTTTGTGACACTTAACTTAGGGTCCCAATCTTTATATTGTGCTCCTCTAAGCCATAATGGGCCTTAACCTTACCAACTACATTAAGGTGCTTCCTCACTATCTATAATTTTACCTCTCAAGATAAATATCAAACCCTATAGTTCAAAAATAATTCATATCACCATCCAATATTGTATATGGTTACTTAGATCTTGTCATGATCTCTAAAATGGTCAATTAAACCTTATTATCATTATTTAAGGTTTCATTATATGTACTAGGGGTTGTTTCAGGGATCATCATGTAATAAAATATTATGAGTCATTGGGTGATGTTTTAGGTTTTCATAAGTTTTCCTTGGGTGAGAGGAAGGCCCTCAAGTGTATTTAAAAATATTAAAGAGTGGCTTATATCTTGTTTGATGAAGTTAAGGTATTTTAGTAGAAATTAAGGTAACTGAAGGGATTAAGGTTTCCTATTCTCATTTAATTTATTCTTTTGTTTACCATTTCTTATGTAGGGAACATTATTATCAAAAAATGTTGGGTGTCTAAGTCATTTTTGAGTCCATACATGAGGTATAATGATATATCTAAGGTCACCTTATATAGTCTATTTTTAAAGAATGTTTTAAGTTCTAATGAGCCCCTAAGGTCATCAAATGCCTTTCAAACATCCTTTATCCATCATAAATATACTCACACACTTTAAAAGTGATATTTTAGCTTCCATAAATTGATAAAATCTAATTTAAAAGTGTATTTAATCTCTCATTTCCCTCATTTTACCCTCTAATGGGTTCTTAAGATCTCAAACAAGAAAAAATGTAGAGAAATGATGTTTTATAGGTATTTTTAGGGCATGTACAGATAGGTATGGTTAAGCTAGGGTCAATAAAGGTTAGACATATTATCAAGGATTCCTTGAAATAATTAGAGAGTAAAATACATGCTCACAAAGTCAAAATGAAGGTCGAAAATACACCAAAATCTTTATTAAGATCTTGGCAAGGTCAAAAAGGCTACACACATATGCTTGGTATGGATAGGAGAGAGAATATCAAGTCCTAAGATATTGATGAAAGGAGGGTACTTGATTATCCCTAAATTTAGTGTCATTAGTTGTCAGATACATTCCACCTCCTTTATAGACAATCCTTAAGAGGTTAGGGGGTCAAAATGTTGTATCAAACCCTAAAGCGATAGTTTTAGGATTTACAAGTGGATTTGTGAGCTTGAAGCTGAAGAAATAAGGATTAATAGGTCCCTATATATTCTTATAAATATTTTGAATCCATATCTAATCATATTCATGTTTTTATAAGCTATAAATGTGTATCACCCTTTAGGAATGGAGAATTTGTAAGCTTCCATTATAATGTTCTGAGTTGTTTGGGAGGTTTAATTTACAAAAGTGTTTATTATGGCTCTTAAAAATGTTTTAGACCTCTTTTGTATTAGACAAGGTATTAAGTAAAGTATTTAAAATTCTAACCAGTTTCAACTCACAACCTTGACTAGCTTAAATGAATATGTCTCCATGTCTTACAAGCAAGAGAGTGATGATAATGTTATTTTATGCTTGAAAAAAGTGGACAGAGGTTGTTGAGTTCACCAAACTTTCATGATATTTTAGAATCATTAAAAATAATAATTATAGAGTGGATCCATTATTATATATGGTAAATGGGCTTGATAATCTATTCTAATGCAAACCTTGAACTAATGTCCATCTATAGGTCCACATGAAGACCTACAGGGCTACATCCCTGTAGGCTATCACTCTTGACTAAAATGGATCACAATTATATAGTAATAAGGTGTTTTAAAACACTTAAAGTATTATTTTACTCCTTAAAACATGGCATCATTAAAATTTATAGGTTACATTAACCTAAGATGGAAAATAGCTTCTACATAGGTGAAATGCATAAGGAGTAACATTAAGCCTAACATATAACTATAGCATAATGAGAATAATATAATCAAGAATTACATGTGTTTAATATGGAACAAAGTTTTAATGACCAATAAAATTCAATAATATCAAAAACATGTTCCCAACACTTGCTAAGTATCATCAAAGAAGGACTCTTAGGTACCAACTTTGAAACAAACCCTAAACTAACACTTATAGGTCTATCATGCTAGAATGGACAAAATAGGTGTATGAATTTTTTAAAAATTGTAGATATATTTTGAGGATGAATTGAAATTGAAATTTATTCATTTATAATTCATATCATATGGAAAAGTCTCATTCTCTTCTAGATATTCTCACACCAAATGACCTTCTTAAAATACCTCCAAAGCATTTTCCCAAATCTGTGTAAGAATTATGATGAAGAATTAGAAGGTTTTGGATATTAAGATGATATGAATGAGGTTTTAAACCCCATTTAAAACCATCAAGAGACTTTAAAATCCTAAAGAAAATAATTCTAATTATACTTATAGTCTAAGAGGCCTAATGAGCTTCTACATGTCTCTATGTATAAAGAATGAAAAAGAGCATGTGGTGATGCATTTTTGATAAACCAAGATGGTGAATTGAATTAATAATAAACATGAAAAATCCTAAAAATTACCAAAGATCACCAAATCCAAGAGGAAAATGGAAGAGGAAAACCCTTAATTTGCAATCAAGTAGCCCAAAATGATCATCTACAAGTGGGTGACTGTTAAAATGAGGAGTGCCTTCTTGTGGTGGAATGAAAGTGTGTCAATAATTATTTATAAAGTTAGGAAACACATATAAAAACTATACAATAATTGATAAAGACTATCAACAATCAAAAATCCTATTAAAGAGGTTTGAACCTGAAAGTTGTAGTCTAAGAGGTCTAGTAAGCTTCTATAGGCATATGAATGAAGTATGAAGGAAACAAGTATGTTTTGGGGTGAATATGAGGATTCATGGATTTTAAGAAGTTAAAAAAAGCTAGGAAAAGGTGTTAATTAAATTTTTATTAATTATTATGAAGAAATAACCTAAGGAAGAGGCCTCTAAGGTCAAAAAGAGTAGAGAACCAAGAAACCCTCATGTTGAATTGAGCAGGTTGCAAAATCTTTTTGGAGGTCATTATCCATTGAATATATTTTAGAAACATGTTACAAGTTTTATAAAACATATTTAAGGTCATTCCAAATAATGGGGAACATTTTGAAGGCTTTTAAATCTAAAACCTCTCTCAGTACATAGTACTCCAGGTTTGCTAACCAAAGAAACTACATTCTCATGCTTAGAAATTTATAAATGTTTTGAGTTGGATCCATAAGAGTTTGTATTAGGTGGATAAGATTGTTTAATTTAGACTCCTATAATTGGTTCCTTAATTAGACATCCCAACTCTATAAATCATCACTAAGAGCCCAATCAATTAAGAAGCATTATTTGTATTGTGTAAAAGCTCAAGAGAGAATAGTATTTTGCTTGGTACTTGAATGAGGTATTTCATGGGTATAATTTTTTTTGTATGTGATGGATAGGTACCATCACTTCAAACTTATGGTATTATGAAGGAGAGAGAGGATTTTTTATTTATGAACAACCCTTAACAGATGAAGACACCAAAAACCCTTACTAAACCCAAAATAGGACCCAATGGATAATATGATCCCCAAAAGAAATATAATATCCTTGGATGCCCCCTAATGAAATTATCATACCTTATATATACCTATTAAAGTAATATATTGGAACGTGTGATGGAAAAAACATAGAAAAGGGCCTAAAAGTGCATATTTTTGGGTCAATTTTCATGATTCCTTATAATGTTTGAGCTCTTAAATGAGTTGGAAGGCCTCTTAGACCTGTAAATATATTAAATGGTATTCATACAATAATTATTTAATCCTTAAAGTGTAACAAGTATGCCTAATTAAAAAACTTGAAATCAAGTGGAGAGGTAACCCTCATTTGTATTGAGAAGAGTTAGAGGTCTACTCACATGGTAAAAAGGCTATATAAGAAATAAACATCCATGAATCAACCTCTCCAAGCTATTATAAAGATCATAATTCACTTGTAAATGTCTAAGTATTGATTATATTTCTAATTAAGGTGTCAAATGCATTGTATGGGTAATAAATGGCATGAATGGTGGCAGCTAGGTGAGTAACGACCATGTTCAAACATATAACTACCTTCCCAAAATATGTGAATGATATTTATTACATATAAAGTAGTAATGGATTATTTTCAAGGAGTATGGTTCCTTTATAGATTCAAATATGACTAGAAATAGATCATCCACAACACCTTTATGCACTCAACAAAAACCTCAATCATGCCACCAAATCAATGCATGGGGAGAATTATGAGACTATTTAATTATTTTGATTCATTTTTGTGACTATTTTTGTATGGGTTATGGTCTTTATGGCCTCTCTACTCCATGTCTATGCAATATTCTCCCTCTCGCTCTCTCATTTTCTATAAATTGATCTTGGAAAACCATTTCACACATCCCTCTACTAGGTACAGAAGAAATATTCCCATTTGTATCTTGAAATCCTTTTAACTAATATAAGGATTGGTTTATCCTTCTTCATATTAGTCTCTAGTTTTTAATGCTTGTTTCTTTTCATTAGTGTTTGAACTCTTTCTCCCTTTTAGGTCCTTATTTCTCACCTATATGATAGTGGATTGGTCTTATGAAAGTCACATTGTGTGTGAAGGTGATAATGATTGTGATTGTAGTGTAAATTAATTGGTAGTGAATTAAATCAGACCTCTCATTCATTACCCTTAGGTTATAGTCATCTAGCATGGCCTCCATGTGAATAACTGATGTGTAAGAGTTATTTTAGAGAGAGTGTGTTAGCAATTAGTCTTTATTTTATCTATAAGTGTTGTTGAAGGATGAAGTATAGGATATCTAATACATTGGTGCATCACCTCCTAGTATAGGGTTTGTTTTAAAGTTTTTCTATCCATTTTCCTTAGAAAGATAATTAGGATTAGTTTTTTAAGCACAAATGATGTATCAGGGGAGCTAGACTCAAATCTAGAGACTCACCTCATCCATTAAGTTACCCACACCTAGATGTGATTCCATTATATCAACTGGATGAGGCAAGTTTTAAAAAACCTACCTCAAGAGTGCAATTGAGACTAATAAAACTTTTTGGCATGCTTGATGGGACCAAAATTCAATAAGTTTGGAGTAATTACTCTCAACATTTGGTGATCCTAAGGAGTTTCAAACATTATGGTGGTAGATTAACACTCAAGTTTCATGTTAAAGGTCATCATAAGGTATTCATCCAAGCATAAGGAAGTTAAATTTCTTATAAAATCTTGGGATTTTGATATATGAAAGAGATACCTATGTTCAATCCATATCTCACACCCCCTACTCCTATCCCTATTCAACATAGACCTGATGTTTAATGTATAGATATGGAGGGAATTTATGTTTTATACTTCCTTATTAGTAGAATATTGACCCATACCAGACCTATGTTGACCCATACCAACCTCACAATGATTCTTATCAATCCTATAATGAACCTTACCAGTAGTATGATGGTCCATATTAGTCTTATAGTACTCTTTATCAGCTTCCTTAGCAACCCAACTACATACCTTAGTAGCCTTATGAATTTTTTCATCCTCATTACTACTAAGAACATCACTCTTACCCTCTTTATGAGCCATATCAGTCTTATAATCAGCCTATATCATCCCCATATGGCTATTATAATTCATATGAACAACCTTGTATTCAACCATGCTATCCTTCTCCTCCTCCTCCACTATCTTCCCAAGCTTTTCAAGATAAAATGGATGAAATAGAGAGAAAAGTACTAAAATTATCAAGAAATGTTTTTTCAACTTCCTAATATGAATAATTGATTGGGTGGTTTGAAACTATATCTAGTGATCCATTAGAGAGGAATGAGTTGTGTGATTTTTTATAGGAGAGGATGATGATTTGGGAAAATAAAAAAAATTAGTTGGATCATTTTTTTCAAGAAACCCATTATGTTCCTTATTAACCTTCCTATGTTTCATATACTCAATAAGAGCCTAAAATATATCCAATTCAATATCCAAGAGAACCCAGTAGTGTCAAAGTTCCAACTTGGAACTAAGTAGTGAAGTCATGGGAAAATCAAGAGGAAGAGATCAAAGATCAAGAGATTGAAGTCAAAGAAAACCATGATCCTATTCAAACCTCATTTCCCTCTCCTTAAGATCTCAAATATTTTGCATCTTAGAGGTATGTCCAAGAAGTAATTCAAGATAAGAGGGATATTCTATTTGAGAGGGTTGAAAATAATGTTGTAGTGATTGAATAACCTCAATAAGGCTATGAGAAAGGTTAGGTATTTGTTGATAAGGATGAGGAACTCATATCCCAACTAAACTTGCTTTCTCTCTAAGATTTTTTAGAAGATTCTTCCATATCCAAGACCCCAAGTTGAAATACCACCCCCTACATTCTAAATCCAATTCATGATCCACCTACCATACCTCATACTCCCTCTCCAACTCATGGACCCATTCATCACCCTCCTACCATCTCCATTATTAAAGAGGAACTTATCATATAGGAATAAAATAAAGAAGAGATTGTACCTATAAGTGAGGTCCAAAGAGAATGTGAAGAGGACAATTCAAGTATATATGATGAATGATTAGTCATTAGTACTCTCCTTGAAGAATAAAAATCAAAGATCATATTATTGAAGATGGTCTTGGTGGTATGATTCAATAAGGAAACCTAATTTAATCCAATCCTATTGAGTTTGAAACTAGAATTGATGTTGAAGGATCTACAAGTAAACAAACTAAGGTTATGAATGATGTTGACATGGTTCACAATGAGAAAAAATATGAACTTTAAGGAGCTCCCTTCAAATGAAATCATGATTACATAAAAGGATTTGAAACTCTTGACAACCCTATATTTATTGAGGAGAAAGAGTAAGATGTTATTTAGGTTATTCCAATTTATATTGATCAAAAATAAAATCTAAAATATGATTGGCAGTAATACCTTGAGTCTCTTCAAAATATTAAAGCTATTTGTAAAGGTACATTTACTATTAATCATTCTTATTAAGAGGTTAGAAAAGATACATCCATTGAGGATCATAACAAGATTGGATTGAGTATACAAAGCTCCTTGAATAGCTTAATGTGCTTGCAACAATTGGTAAGAATCAAGATGTTACTCAAGATACCATAAATGCTCAAGAAACATGCCTAGATGGAGAATCATTAAATGAGGTTACAAATGATAAGCAATATCGAATAATATTGAAGCACAAGATGAGTATGTGTTTATATGAGAGTATTTTTCTATTGTCACTTCACTTGAGATCATGACAAGAGGAGTGGCATTCAAGAAGAGGATGAATACAACAAGAGAAAGGTCCAAGAGTCAAATTGTCTCATGCCATTTGCTACCTCATGGAGTAAGGGATATTAAAACCTTCCCCTTTGATCCATGAAGAAGGATTTATTTTTAGGTAAATTACATATAATTAGTTTTTTATGTTTGTTGTGTTCCCTAAGTGCTTTATTGCATAAGTGTGGTGTGTATATTGTTGGTGCTTTGTATTTTTATGTGTGTTTTCCTTCTTATATGAGTGATTAATTTATTTCCAATCCTTTAAGGCCTTTATGGTGATAAGTTTGTTTGTCATCTCAACTAGAGTGGCCATATCAGTTGATTAATGATTTTCATATGTGAGTCCTTTGCCCAAACGATGAGATAGATGGCTCTTTTGACCAACAGGCACATCAACCCTTGTGATTCACCATAAATGTTTATAATTTATCCTCTCACGACAAATTTCAACCCCTATAATTAAAAAATTTATCATAGGTACCTCAAATCTTGTATATAGTTACTTAGCTTTTGTCATGAACTCCAAAATTGTCAATTAAATCTTATTAGCATTATTTAATTTTTCATTGTATGTATTAAGGGTTACTTGAGGGATCACCATGTGATAATATGTTATGAGTCATTGGATGATGTTTTAGGTTTCCATAAATTGTCCTTGGGTGAGAGGAAGGGCCTCAAGTGTCTTTTGAAGCCTAAAGAGTGGCCTATATCTTGTTTGATGAAGTTAAGCTATTTTAGTAAAAATTAAGGTATTTGAAGAGATTAAGGTTTCATTTTCTCTTTGTATTTCTTCTTGTCTTAACCATTTATTATGGGATGGGACATTTTTATCAATATGTAGGGGGTGTAAAACTCATTTTAAAGTCTTGAAATGAGGTAAAATGATATATCTAGGGTTAGATTCTAAAATCTATTTTTCAAGAATATTTTAATCTCTAATCAGTGCCTAAGGTCATCAAATGCATCTCAAACATCCTTCATTCACCATAAAGTTCCCCACATGCTTGAAAAGTGACCTTTTAGCTTCCATCCATCCATACCCTTTGATTTAAAAATGTATTTTACCTCTCATTTCCCTCCTTTTGGCTTGTAATTGGTTCCCAAGATCTCAAACAAGAAAAAATGTAGAGAAATGATGTTTTATAGGTGCTTTCAGGGCATATACAAACAAATATGGTCAAGAAAAGGTTAGATAAATTCAAAAAATTTATGGGGGATTAATAAAATTCATAAAATAGGATAATATATGCTTAAAAATCCAAAATAAAGGCATAAAATACACTATAATATTCATCGAGCTCTTAGTAAGCTCACAAAGGTTACATTCATATACTTGGTATGGATATGAGAGAGAAGATTAGGTTCTGGGCTTTTGACCAAAGGAGATTAATTGAGTATCCTTTCATGTAGTGTCATTATTTATTTGATCCATTCCCCTTCCATTATGAACAGTCGTAAATAGGTTAGGGGGTCAAAATGCACTATCAAATCCTATAGTATCAATTTTGGGATTTTCAAGTGGATTTGGGAGCTCATTGTTGAAGGAGTAATGGTGCACACATCCCTACAGATACCTATTAGTATTTTTAATCCATCTCCAATAATACTCATGTTTTTACAATTTATAAATGAGTATCAACCTTTAGGAATGGAGAAGTTATAGGCTTGTATTGTAGGGTTCTAAATTCTCTAGGAGGTTTAATGTACAAAAGTGATATTTATGGATCTTAACAATGTTATTGACCTCATATATATTAAAAAATGTCTTAAATAAAGTATTCCAAGTTTTAAAACATTTTAAATCCTAACTCTGAACAACTTAAATGAATGTGCCTCCATGACCTGCAGGAAAGAAGGTGATGTTAATGTTATTTTGTGATTCAACAGAGTAGAAGGAGCTTGTTGAGTTTACTAAACTTGCATGAGATGGTAGGGACATTAAAATTCCTCATTAATGAGTAGATATATAAAAATATGTTGGAAATGGGCTTGAGAAGCTCTTATAATGCAATCCTTATAGTAATGTTCATCTATAGGCCCATATGAAGACCTATAGGCCTACAAACTTGTAGGATCTTACTCTTCACTAAAATTAATAAGGTGTATTGCACCTATAAAATTATTTTGTGACTCATTAAACATTTTCATTATTCATATGTGTAGGATACATTTTCCTAAGGTGGCGAATGGCTTCAACATAAGTGAAATGCATAAGGAGTAACATTCAGCCTAATATATAACTATAACATGCTAAGAGTAATTGTTAATAGGCTTGTACATGAAGTATAAATGAAACAAGTATGTTTTGGGGTGAATATTAAGAGTGAGGGATAGTGAGAAGTGAACAAGACCTAAAAAATGTGTACATGAGATTTTAATTCAGTATTATGAAGAAAGAACCTAAGGAATAGGCCTCTAGGGTCAAGAAGAGTAAATAACCAATAAACCCTCATGGTGAATTGAGGAGGTTTCAAAATAATTTTGGAGTCCATTATACATTGAATATATTTGAGAAACATGTTCCAAATTTTATCAAACCTATTGAAGGTCATTCTAACCAATGGGTAACATTTGGGAGGCTTTTAATCCTAAAACCTCTCTCTTGACCCAGTACACCAAGTTTGTTAACCTAATAAGCTAAATTCACATGATTTGAACTTAATGAAGTTTTTTTTGGGATCCAAAGGATTTTCCAAAAGGTGGATAGGATTTTTGAATTCACACTCCTTGCATTTGTTCCCTAATCAAACCTCCCAACTCTATGAATCATCACTAAGATCCCAACCACTTGAGAATTATTGTTTACATCATGCAACAGCTAGAGAGAGCATTGTATTTTTCTTGGTACTTGAATGAGGTTTTACATTTGGATAATTAATGTTTGGAGGTGATGTAGAGGTCCCACGACTTCTACCTTATGGTATTAGGAAGGAGAGTGAGGATATATTCTTTATGAACAATCCTTAAGAGATGAAGACACATAAAATCCTCACTAAACCCAAAATAGAACCCAATGGAGAATATTAGTACATAAATCATTAAAAATGGACTTGAATGGAATTTAACTCCCATGAATGAAATTAGTAGACCTCATAGACACCTATTGAATTAATATTTGGGCATGTGTGAGGAGAAAATAGAAAAAAGGCCTAAACATGCAAATTTTTGGGTCTATTTTCATGATTCTTGAGCATGTTTGAGATCTTAAATGAGTTGAAAGGCCTATCAAACCCATGAAGAGATGAAATGGTCTTATACAAATTATTCATGAATACCTATAATGAAACAAGCAAGCCTAATGAGTAAAGTTGAGCATTGAGAAGAGAGTTTTACAGATCTACTCACATGGTGAAAAATCTCTCTAGGGTAGAAACATCCCTACATCAACCTCTCCAAGACATTATCAAGCTTAATATACAATTTTAAATGTCTAAGTCTCAGGTTTCTTGATCATTAAGGTGACAAATACATCATATGGGTAGTAAATGGCATGAATAGTGGCAACTAGGTGAGTAATAACCATGTTCAAACATGTAACTACCTCTGAAAATAGGTACATGGTATCTATCTCATTTCAAGGAGTAATGGAATAGTTTCAAGGAGTCAACTATGAATATAAATAGATAATATAAAACGTCTCTATCCCTAAAAGGCTAATTAAAGACATTAGTTGTGTCACTAAATCGATGCATGGGGAGATTTATGAGACTATTTCCTTAATCTCATTCATGTTTGTAACTATTTATAGATGGGTGATGATAATTATGGCCTCTCCACTCCATCTCTATTCCATATAATCCCTCTCTCTCACATGTTCTATAAACTAGGCTTATAAATCCATTATACACATCCATCTATTAAGTATGGAAGAACTCTACCCATTTGTATATTGAAAGACGTTGATCTAATACAAGGATTGATTTAGCCTTATACATATAGGTCTCTAGTGTTCAATTCTTTTTTATCTACATTAGTGGTTGAAATATTTATTCCTTTGTAGGTCCTTGTTTCTCACCTAGATGTTAGTGGATTGGTCTTATGCATGTCACATGGTGTGTGAAGGTGTTAATAAATGTACTTATAGTGGAAAATAATTTGTATTGTCTTGAATAAGACCTCTCATTAATTACCCTTAGGTTAATTTCATTTTTCATGGCCTCCATGTGAATTATTAATGTGTAATATTCCTTTTGGAGAGAGAGTGTTAGAAATTAGTCTTTCTTTTATCCATAAGTGTTATTGAAGTATAAATTAGAGGAGACCTAATATATTGGTACATCACCTCATGTAGTATAGAGTTTTTTTTAAATTAATTTATATCCTTTTTCCTTATAAAGATAAGTAGGATTGGTGTTTTTATCATAGATGATGCATTAGGGGAGCTATCCCCTAATCTAGAGACTCACCTTATCCATTAAGCTACCCACACCTAGAGGTGATTCCATTTTATCAGTTAGATGAGGTAGGTTTGAAAATTTCTACCTTAAGGGTGTAATATAAACTAATAACATCACTAAGTACTAAATTTGACCTATGGTAAGATGGGTTTGGTGGTATTACCCTTGGTGTTTAACACTAAGATCTTCATCCACACTATTATATATTTGATGTGATATATCCTACTATAAAACCTTATTAGGGAAATATTGAGGCAAATACTTGGTTTCCTCTATTCTAATTATAGTACAATAAATATAGTACCAATAATCCCATCTTTTCTCTATACTCCTCATTCTCTCAGAAAGCCTAGGCATTTAGTGCCCATAGATGGCTTGGTAGACTTGTGGATAAATGTCTTATAAAATTCTTTTTATTTCACTTCTAATCCTATAAACATGTATTAGTAAATAATAATCATAGACCTTGTTATTTATGTATTCATTAAATGGTTCCCATGGTTACCCATGAGTCTAGTATATTATTCCCATAATTGCATCCACTACATAAGATATCAAATATAAATTTACATCAGAATGATTTTGATCAAATAGGAACATATGTGCCCTGAACCTCACACTAATAGCTTCACCAAGTGAAATCAAATTATCGTTAGTTAAAATAATGTATAACAAGGGAACTTATTCCTCATGCACATAGGTGGCACTCACAAAACCATACAATATGTTCATCAAGACCATTTCTATTCAAATTCTTGGCATAAATTTAACTATGGTGACTTAGGAGATAACATAATAAATATTAAATTTTTCCCTTTCTTAAACCATTATTTGAGTTTATTTTCAAAAATTTTATGCTCTAATAAATAATTGGTATAAACCTAATTATAGGTCATTTCTAGCATTAAGATCTATAAATACTTCTCAAATGCTTCCCTATAAATGTATGTTACTACATTCATGTGAATTTTTAAGTGTAGGCAATCCTAAGTAATAACATCATTAGTAAACAAATCATGAAGTAGAGAAACGTAACTCAATACTTAAAATTTTAATTCCATATTGTGTAATCCCGTGGCATTGATTATAATCAAGTCATAAATATATCTTATTGTGTGTTGAATATGGTTATATGTCATGCACCTCATTCTAAATTGCTGATTAATGATGTAATATAAATTCAAGTGATGCCTTATCAAATATTATGTCCATATATTAATACTTACCTATTATGTGTTGGGACACTATTGGAAGTGTGTTTTCATTGGTGTCAATAGGCATGAATGATGACAAAGTGGTGAGAGATAATACTCTTGGTCTAGTATTTATTGATCTTGTAAGGTTGGATGTTAGTGTGAGCAGTTAAAGCAGTTGATTATATGGAGGAATGAGTGGATAGTATGGAGCTTATAGAGATATAATTTGACATGTTCTTGGTATGATAATATAAAGAGAATTATTATTATATGGTCTTCATGTGGAGTTCCAATCATCCTAAGTCTTGTATGTTTGACCTTTCTTGGTTGCATATGGAGGTAAGTGGTGTATGACTTATATATTCTTATTAGGTGATTCTAGTGATTGTATTGAGTGTATTTAAGATATCTAAGGTGTTATGAGCTTAGTGGATAAGTTTCCAAGTACCTTTAAGAGGTAAGTTGGCCTAGTGGTTCTAGGTCTGATAAGTAAGGTGGGCTAATGAGGTCTTTGTGAGTAGTCATGAAGAGATTCCAATTGGTAGAGATCATGTAAGAATGGATTGCGGTATGGCATGATTGGTAAAAGGTGTTGACCAAGGTTTAGGTCCCGAGGATGAAAATAAAGCAAGATATTACATTGGGAATTATTTTGTGCATATAAATTAGAGCTTTCCTAGCCTGAGAAGAAGTTTGTGATACTCATTGGCACATGTAGAATTTGAATGAGGAGCTGAGAATTTTGGTAGAGGTGGAACATAGACCTAATAAAATTTTCCATTTATTTTATAGTGGATTGAGGGATAGACCTTTATGAACATTCTTTAAGAATGTAAACTAGTCAAAACCCTCTATAAACCCTCATAATGGAGCGACTAAAAGGAACATACTAGAAAGGACCCAAAATGGATTCGTTGACAAATTTTGAATATTATAAGATATATAGGACTCCTATAGGAATATATAAGTAGTAGTGGTGTGTTAGGGAAGTGAGTAGAAGGTACAAAAATATGCTTGTTTCTAAATATTTTTGTACTATAGGTAGGGTTGACTAAGTCAACACATGAGAGTCATTGGAACTTGAAGGTCAAGAATTGTTATTAAGGTTTGTGGATTTAGTTGGGAAATTTATGTGCTTTGTGTCAATTATATAATTAAATAAATTTTCCCTATCACTAATCGATCAGACAGTGAAAATAGTGAAAAAAAGCTAGTATGAGTGAGAATCCATTTAGGGATGGTGTGTAGGTGAGTAGGGATGAATCCAATGGTTTGTGATTTTTTTTAATACCTATGAATTATTTTCCCCTGATTGGTATGTTATTTTTATGACCATACATAGGCAAGAAGTTTCCTTCAAGATGACTTGCCTGAGTAATGAGGATAGTAAATAAGTATATCTCATAGAATGATCTATATGTTTCATATATGACATTAAAAATATATATTTTTGTGATTGTAAATGTTATAAGGTTGTTTAAGGATCACATTAATTCATTTAAAGATCAATAAATTTTCTACACAAGTCTTATATGTCATGTTCATCATGACTAGTTTTTGGATCTTATAGGCAATTTGGAGTGGCCTATTTGGAGAGGCTAGTTTGAGATATTATAAGTAGATTTTGCCGTGAGTGAGAGCTTGGTGATATTATATTATTGTCATAGATTTATTAAATGGATTTTTTCTTTATAATTTTTTTCTATTTTGGTTGGAATAGTCAAAGATCTTTGACTAAGTTTTTGGTGTGCATGACCAGTTTGAGTAATTAGTTTGTTTAAGTTAGTTTAGACTTGTGTGAGATATGTGAAAGTGTAAAATGGAATTGGAGGTATTTTTTTATGTCATGGAGGACCTATCCATGTGATTTTTATGTGGTTGTTTGATAAAATCAATAGTATGCCTCAGTTCTTATTGGTAGTATTTTTTGGGTGTTTGCAAAACTTCGAGCGAATGAGAGAATGGCCTAGATGGAGTAGTGGTTTGTAGTTAAAGATGTTTTAGAAAATTTTTTGAGTGTTAAATGATATATTTTAGGTAGGTTTTATTTTTTTCATATGTTGATGAAGGTTGAGGATGGACCAAAGAGTCCAAGGAGTATCATGTTGGTTTATAGGCCTAATTCTGTTAGGTTTCTATTAGGCCTAATTAATTTTTGGGTCTTAAGGGAAATGGATGACCTATATAATATTTGGTTCTCATATTTAAAATGTGTAATAATATATATTGAGTGTGATCCATGTAATTAAAGCATATTTTTTGACCAATATAGGTTAGATGAAAGAGTGGTATATATACTAGGTGTATTTGGCCTATTTAGGAATGAGAGTGTGTGTAGACAAAAATGAATGAAGGAGATTAGTCAAGAATAAAATATGAGTCATTGAGGACCATAATAGTTTGAAAAGGATTAGTCATGTTTGAATGATCATGTTCATGAGCTAACAAGTCATTAGACCTAATAGTCTAAAGGGTGACTTGGTTGAGCGAATGAGGTAGGTGTGCCTACCTTGAGAAGAGAAGTAGTTTTACATGTGTTATAAAAATAAAAGTTCATAATAAGGTGTATAATACATCATAACAATGGTTGACATCAGATCATAGGTGTTTGTGTGGGTTCTTAATCACCTAGGGGGTTGCAACCTCCTTGCTAGTTAGAGCTAGCTAAAGGTCTAGTAGGCACTTAACTAAATTGAGGGGTAGATGCTCCTTGATCAGTTGATGCTAGTATAAAGTATCTTGTTTGATTTATATTTATATAATATTATTCCATTGTTGTTTTAGGATTGAGAGTGGGTTTTCTCCCCTATATGGTTTCCCACATAAATGATGTGTTCATATGATGTATTCTCTTGTTCATGTTTTGATGTATAATATTTCATGTTCATGTATGATGGATGGGTTTTTGAATTGAATGTGAATTATTTTATACTAATTCACCCCCCCCCAACCCAATCTCATTAGATAATTAAAAAAATTGGTATCATATCAGGTCCTTCTTGAGGCTTAATTAACTTGAAATGTGACGTTATGATATCTTGGTTATTGGTGTCTACCTATTCAGCTTGTTGGTAGAGTTGATGAAGTTGTTGATGATTAGTGTTTTTGTTGTCATGGTTATTCATGTTTTATAAGTTTTTATTTCAAGACTGATTAATTTTTAAGGTTGATCTATGATGGATAAGTTTTTGAAGATCAGAGATGAAGTTTGCATAAAGGTCAACATGTTGACACTAACAAGTTCAAAGAAGGACTATACTAAAGCCAAACCCAAGATCAAATTTGAGATATATGGTAGGAATTATTTAATATGGTCTATTGGTAAAAAATAATGATAGGTACAAATATGTGTATGTGTCTTGAAAGGTAGAGGTTTGAAATTGAAGGAGAAATATAGCCTAATGTTGCCTTGATAATATATGCAAGTGATTTGAGGGATTGTAAGCTTGGTGAGATATATTAGAAGTTGTCATCAATATATTTTGATAGAAGTAAGTAATTTTTAAGGAATCTATGGATCATCTTGATTCATTAGTTGGTCATTGAAGTAAACAGGGTAATTAGAATTAGGCCTCCTAGAGACCTAAAGAAGATATGATAGTCAATCAAACTTTCTAAGTAAAAGTGAATGTCCTATGGATATCTATGCATGGAGAAGACTCATATAAAATGGAACAAAAGTATATGACAAGGTTTTGATCATTAATAATAGATCCATGGAAGTTGACTTGTCTCAATATCTCTTGATCGATAGACTAGTGTGATTTCCTAAGTTTAATGATGACTTCAGACTCTCAAAGTGAATGATCAAATTGTTTAATAGTATTATTACAAGTTTAATTGTGAGGTTTCATGGTTATTTTCTATAAATATGACCTCAAATTGTCATAATATGTCTTTTTTCTATAACACAAATCCCATGAAGAAGTTTACTATTCTAAAGCTGAAGAAATTTAGAGTTTTTATGAAGATAGAGATGGAATTGATAGAGTTGATTATGTTCCTTGTCATGAACATGAAGATATATTAGTAAGGAGTACAATGAACCAAGGTTAATGTATTTCATGAGTTCATGTTTTTCTTTTTATAGCTGGCTCAAGAAGGGGTTTAAAGTACAAGGTTCAAAATAGTGGAATGAAACTTGAGAAACATTGACAAACTGAGTTGACATGTTCATAGTGATCACTATCCATAGCATCATAATGTTATTATTTTATTGAAGAGGTGTTTTCAAAAGTATTCATGAGGTTATGTTTTTGATATCATGAAAAGGATTACTTATTTCTATACGTGATGAAGCATGAGAGTTGTTCAAGAGGTATGTTCAAGTCTCCTTGTCCTAAAGTGCATTTTTAATCAATTTTTGATGCCTTGGTTTAGTAGTGATTTGAAGGATAAAGATGGATTTGTTTGTATGAGGTCATGAGGAAGTTATTAGTGAATCATTCCTAGGTGTCCTAAGTCCTTGATGAGCTCAAAAGTGAATTTTGTGGTCAAAAGTCAGAGTTGATCAATTTTGGTAGTGATGATTGCCTAAAAGTTGTTCAAAGTGATCTTATGGTGATTTATGATGGCTATAAGATTTGAAATAGATAATTCAAGTCTATTTTGACATGTCAAAGCATAATAGGAGGTTTTATGATATCCATGAGGTGCTCAGGTATGTGTTTGAGCATTTAGTCAAGGTAACTATTATAGGTTATGGTCTATATGCATAGATTACTTGATTTCAAGGGTCACTTTAAGATTTAAGATGTGTCATGAAGTGTTTTCTAATCAATAAAGTCTGCACATGTGTTTTATACATGTTTTAATTAGTTTCATAGGTTGATGAATCAATCAATGATAGGTGGAGCATTTTGAGTGGTCACAGGATTCTCTTCTCAAGAGCATGAATTTGTTGGCTTAAAGGAAGTATATGTTCCCCCTAGAGTGGGAGATTTAATTTTTTTCTATAAGTATGAAAAAATGGTCTTCAGGTGTGGTATCTAGCTCATATGTTTGCATTGACTAGAGGTTGACCTTTAACCAAGGTTTACTTTGAAGGCCTAGTCATTTAGGCACGATTGAAAAAGTGGTCTATCTTTTATTTGGAGGTTGGAAGATTAAAATAAGTTTAATGGGCCAAATTTTTATCTAAAAAAAGTTTTACAGTGGTTTGTAAGTAATTGTAGTTCATTTTATTGATGTTTTAGCTCACTAAGAGGCTTAATTAGCTAGTAGGCTAAAGAAGGAAGTAGGATAAGAAGGATGATTTATAAGCTTATTATTGGCATGTATATGGGGTAATAGTATTGGAATTTATATATGGAATTTCATGGGTTGAAATGATCAAGGAAGAGAGTTATGTGGTCTATAGTGTCTAGATAGGGCTATAAGTGGTCTAAGTATGCCTAGTGGAGAAACTGAGCAATTTTCTGATATATTTAAAAAGAAGGTTGGATTTTATTATTATATTTGAGTAGGTTGGTATATTATAAGCATGAATTAGGTATTTTTATTTACTTGGAGTTCCTTTGATGTTTTGCAGGGTGCCTTGAGTACAAAGGTATGTGAGTTTGCATAGTGATATGTTGCTCATATTGTTGTATGAGTTGATGGTATCTATTCTTGAAGATACTACAGGTATGAATGGTTGTATATATTTATGGGGAGGATTAAAATTGGATTATGTTCCTAGGGGAATATATGTTACTATGAAATTGGTGACAGGTCCAAGGATCTAGGTAGCTTGGAAGAAGGATTGAGTTCTAACTATTCAGTTTTACTTGAGAAGATTTAGTTGTTTGATCAAATGTTTTGATGGAAGGGAGTGTGATTAAATGTTTTCTAGGTCTCTTGGATAATTATAGGTCTGATTTAAATTTTTATCAAAGGGGGAGTTGAGTTCTTTGTTTCTTAAATGGCAGTGTTCTTAGGGGGAGCTAGTGTGCTTTCCTAGGTAGTTAGGTCCAAGGATCTTGAAGGAATATTGGATAAGTGACTTGAAGTCATTTGAGAAATGATATTGATATAAGGGGGAGTATTTTTTTATTCTAATGAATTATATTTTTCTCTTCATAAGGTATTTTCTATGTTTTAAAGAGTGAGGGGCATGAAGGTATGTGCTCTTGGTTCATATCTTGAAGATTTCTTGATTGAAGAGGAGAATAGCTTGATATTGATAGATGAGTCCAATTTGTCATTTTGGTAAAGGGGGAGAGAGAAAAGGAGTTTTTCCATCAATGATAAAGGGTGATATTATTGGTAGTGTGTTGTCATTGATGTCAATAGGCATGAATGATGATAATGTGGTGAGAGAGAATACTCATGGTCTAGTTTTCATTGATCTTGTGAGGTTAGATGCTAGTGTGAGTAGTTAGTTATATGGAGGAATGATTGGATAGAACAGAGCTTGGAGAGAGATAATTTTACATGTTATTAGTATGATCGTAGCAAGAGAAGTCTTCTCATATGGTCTTCATGTGGAGTTCTAGTCATCTTAGGCCTTATATGTTTGACCTTTCCTGGTTGCATATGGAGTTAAGTGTTGTATGACTTTTATGTTCTTAGTAGGTGATTACAGTGATTTTATTGAGTACATTGAAGATATATAAGGTGATATGAGCTAAGTAGATAAGTTTCCAAGTACCTTTAATAGGTAGGTTGGCCTGATGGTTCTAGGCCTAATAGGCAAGGTGGGTTAATGAGGTTCTTATGAGCAGTCATGAAGAGATTCCAATTGGTAGAGCTCATGTAAGAATGTATTGTGGTATGACATGATTGGTAAAAGGTTTTGACTAAGTTTTAGGTCTTGAGGAGGAATAGAAAGCAAGTTATTATGTTGGGAAATATTATGTGCATACAAATTGGAGGTTTCCTAGCTTGAGAAGAAGTTTGTGATAATCATTGGCACATGTAGAATTTGCATGGGGATCTAATAGTTTTGGAAGAGGTGGAACATGGACCTAAGATTTTTTTCCAATTATTTTGTATTATATTGAGGGATAGAGATTTATGAACATTTGTTAAGAATGTAAACTAGTCAAAACCCTCTATAAACCCTCATAATGGAGCGAATGGAAATAAATTACTAGAAAGGACCTAGAATGTATTAGTTGACCAAGTTTGACTATTGAAAGGTATAAAATACTCCTCTTGGCATCTCCAAGTGGTAGTGGTGTGTTAGGGAAGTGATCAAAAGTACAAAAATATGCTTATTTCTAAAGATTTTAGTACTACAGGTAGATTTTAGTACTACAGGTAGGGTTGACAGAGTCAACGCATGAGAGTCATTGGAGATTAAAGTTGAGAATTTTTATTTGGTTATATAGAGTTAATTTATAAATTTATATGATTTGTGTCAATTATAGAAGTCAATAAATTTTCCCTATCATTAATTTCCCAAATAGTGAAAATAGTGATAAAAAGCCAGTATGAGTGAGAATTAATTTAGGGATGAATCCAATGGCTTGGGGTCTTTTTTTAAGACCCATGAATTATGTTACCTTTATTGTTATATTATTTTTATGACCATACATAGGTAATAAGGTGCCTTCAAGATGACTTGTATGAGTAATGAGGACATTAAAGAAGTATGTCTCATAAAATGATCTATATGTTTTATCTATGACATTATACCTCTATATGTTTGTGATTATAAATGTTATAAGGTTGTTTAAGGATGACATGAATGTATTGGAAGGTCAAGAAAGTGTCTGCACAAGTGTTATATTTCATGTTCATCATGACTAATTTTTAGATCTTGTAGGTAGTTTAGAGTGCCCTATTTGGAGAGGCTAGTTTGAGCTATTCTAGGCATAATTTGAGGTGAGTGAGATCCTAGTGAGATTATATGATTTTAATATATTTATTAAATGGATTTTTTATTTATATATTATATCTATTTTAGTTAGATAAATCAAAGATCTTTGACTGAGTTTTTGGTGAGCATGACCAGTTTGAGTAATCAGTTTTTTTGAGCTGGTTTGGACCTATGTGAGCTATGTGAAGGTGAAAAATGGACTTGTATGTGTTTATTTATGTCATGGAATAAATATAAATGTAATTTTTTCAAGTGGTTTTTTGATAAAATCAATATTATGCCTTATTTATTCTTGGCAATATCTTTTGGGTGTTTGGAAGACTTGGAGCGAGAGAGAGAATGACATGGATGGAGTAGTGGTTTGGACATCAAAACTTGTATACACATGTGGGAGTTATAAATGATATATTTGAGGTTGTTTTGATTTTTTTCATTTATTGGTGAAGGTTGAAGTTGGACCAAATAGTCCAAGGAGTATCATGTTGGTTTGTAGGCCTAATTCCTCTAGGTTTTTATTAGGCCTAATTAATTTTTGGGTCTTAAGGGAAATGGATGACCTATGGAATGTTTTTTTATCATATTTAACGTGTTTAAGAACATATTTTTAGTGTGATACATGTAATTGAAGCATATTTCTTGACCAAGATGAGTTAAATGAAATAGTGGTATATATACTAGGTGTATTTGGCCTATTTGGGAATGAGAGTGTGTGGGGACAAAAGTGAAGGAAGGAGCTTAGTCAAGGAGAAGGGTTGATTCGTTTAGGAACATAAAAGGGTGAATAGGATCAATCATGTTCATGAGATTAAAATTCATTATATGTAATAGTCTAAAGGGTGACTTGGTTGAGCGAATGAGGTAGGTGTGCCTGCCTTGAGAAGAGAAATAATTTTATAGGTGTTAGAACAAGATAAGGTCATAATCAGGAGTATAATAAATTATATTAGTGGTTTAAATTATATCAAATGTGTTTTAATGGGTGATTAATTACCTAGGGGGTTGTAGCCTCCTTTCTAATTGGAGCTAGCTAAAGGTTTAGTAGGTGCTAGACTAAATTGAGGGGTGGATGCTCCTTGATCATTTGGTGTCAGTCTCACATCTCTTGTTTGATTCATATATATAGGATAATATTACATTTTTGTTGTATGAATGAGAGTGGGTTTTATCCCCCTAGAGGGTTTCCCATATAAATGATGTTTTCATATGATGTATTCTCTTGTTCATGTTTTGATGTATAAGATTTCATGTTCATGTATGATGAATGGGTTTTGGAATTAAATGTGAATTATTATCTACTGATTCACCCCCATATTAGTATCTAATTCTAAAAATTGGTATCATATTAAATCCTTCTTGAGTCTTAATTAGATTGGAAGGTGATCTTGTGAATAGCTTGGTTGTTGGGTCTACCTAGTCAGCTTGTTGGCAGAGTTATTGAAGTTGTTGATGATCAGTGTGGTTATTGTCATGGTTCTTCATGTTTTTTGAGTTGTGATTTCAATACTGATGAATTTTTAATTTTTATTTATGATGGATAAGTATTTAAAGATCATATTTTAAGTTTGCATAAAGGTCTACATGTTGACACTAGAAAGTTCAAAGAAGGACTATACTGAAGCCAAATCCAAGATCAAACCTGAGTTGTATGATAGGGCTTATTGAATATGGTCTTGTCTTCATAAATCATGATAGGTGAAAATATGTTTAGGTGTCCTAAAAGGTATAGGTCTATAATTAAAGGAGAAAGATATCCTAATGGTGGGCATTTAAGCATGGTGAGATATATTAGAAGTTTTCATCAATATATTTTGAAAAGAGTAACTAATTTTTAAGGACTCTATGGATCATCTTGATTAATTAGTTATTCATTGATGCAAACAGGGTAATTGGAATTAGGCCTCCATGAAACCTAAGCAAGATATGACAATCAATTGTGCTTTCTAAGTAAAAGCAAATGTCTTATGTATATTTATGCATGGAGAAGACTCATAAAAAATGGAATAAAAGTATATGAAAAGGTTTGGATCGTTAAAAAAAGATCCATGGAAGTTTAATGTGTCATAATGTATCTTAATTTATAGACTATTGTGACTTTCTAAGTTTAATAGTGACCTTAGACTCTCAAGGTGACTGATCAAATTGTTTAACAATGTTTTTGAAGGTTACATTGTGAAGTTTCATCATTATTTTCTATCAATATGACCTAAAATTGTCATAAGGGGTCTTGCTTCTATACCACACATCCCATGAAAAAGTTTAGTATTATGAAGGTGAATAAATTTAGAGTTTACATGAAGACAAAGTTGGAGTTGACAGAGTTGATTATGTTCCTTGTCATGAAGATGTAGATATCTTGGTAAGGATTAGAATGAACCAAGGTTAATTTAATACATGAGTTCATGTTGTTCCTTTTATAGTTAGCTCAAGAAGGGGCTTAAAGTACAAGGTTCAGATGGTGGAATGGAACTTGAGAAACATTGAAAAACTGAGTTGACATGTTCATAGTGATCACTATCCATAGCATCATAAGGTTATTATTTTATTGAAGAGGTGTTTGTAGAATTATTTATGAAGGTATGCTTTTTATTTCATGAAATAGATTTCTAATTTATATAGGTGATGAATCATGAGAGTTGTTCAAGAGGTATGTTTAGGTCTCCTAGTCATAAAGTGCATTTTTAACAAATGTTTGATGCCTTGGTTAAGCAGTGATTTTAAGGACATAGGTAGATTGGTTTGTATGAGGTCATGAGGAAATTAGTCATGAATCATTCCTAGGTGGTTTGAGTCCTTGATGAGCTCAAATGTGATTTTTTGGTCAAAAGTTAGAGTTGATCAATTTTGGCTATGATTATTGTCTAGAAGTTACCCAAAGTGATCTTATGGTGATTTATGATGGCTCTAAGATTGGGAATAAATGATTCAAGTTGGGTTTGACATGTCAAATAATAATAAGAGGTTTGATGTTATCCATGAGGTGCTCAGGTATGTGTTTAACCATTTGGTCAAGGTGACTACTGAAGGTTGTAGCCTATATGCACAATTTTTTGATTTCAAGGGTCACTTGAAGATTGAAGATGCGTTATGAAGTTTTTTCTACTCAATAAAGTCTACAAATGTGTTTTAGACATGTTTTAAGTGGTTTCATAGGTTGATGAATCAATTTATGCTAGTTGGAGCATTTTGAGTGGTCATAGGCTTATCATCTCAAGAGCATGAATCTTGTAGCTTAAATGAATTCTATGTTCCCCATGGATTTGGAGCTTGAAATTTGATATAGAAGTATGGATAAATGGTCTACAGGTATGCCTAATTTGACTAAGGTTTACTTTGAAGGCCTAGTCATTTAGGCATGATTGAAAAAGTGGTCTATCTTTAGATTTGGAGGCTAGAAGCTTAAAATAATATAAATGGGTGAAATAGGTATCTAATACAAGTTTTATAGTGGTTTTAAAGTTATTATAATTCATTTTATTCATGTTTTATATCACTAGGATGCTTAATTGGCTAGTAGGCTAAAGAAGGAAGTATGCTAAGAAGGATGAGTTGGTAGTTTATTCTTAGCATGTATATGGGGGAATGGTAGTGGAATTTAGATATGGAATTTCAATATTTTAAATGATCAAGTTAGAGAGTTATGTGGTCTACAATGGCCAAATAGGGCTATAAGGGCTCTAAGTAGGCCTAGTGGAAAAATTGAGAAATTTTGTGATATATTTCAAAAGAAGGTTTGATTTATTAGTCCCAATTGAGTAGGTTGGTCTATTATAATCATGATTAAAGAATGTTTCTTTACTTGGAGTTCCATTTATGTTTTTTAGGTGCCTTGTGTACAAAGGTATGTGAGCTTGCATAGTGCTATGGTGGTCATACTGTTGTATGAGTTGATGGTAGTTATTCTTGAAGATACTACATGTATGCATGGGTTGTATAGACTTATGGGGATCCCTAAAAGTGGAGAAGGGTCCTAAGGTAAGTTGTGTTACTATGAAATTAGTGGCAGGTCCAAGGATCTAGGTAGCTTTGAAGTAGGACTAAATTCTAGCTACTCAATTTTGTTTGAGAAGATTCAATTATTTGATCAAATGTTTTAAAGGAAGGGAGTGTACTTCAGTGTTGTCTATGTCTTTTAAATACTTAGAGTTCTGAGTTTAGTGTTTAGGAAAGGGGAATCTAAGTTCTTTATTTCTTAAATGGTAGTGGTCTGAGGGGGAGCTAGTGTGCTTTCCTAGGTAGTCAAGCCTAAGGATCTTGAAGCCATATTAGATAAGTGACTTAAAGTGGTTTGAGAAAGTAGCTTGATATGAGGGGGAGTATTATGTTGTTCCAAGGCTTGATATTTATCTCTTTATAATGTTTTCTCTAATTTTCAAAGAGTGAGGGTGATGAAGGTATGTGATCTTGGTTTAGATCTTGAAGATTTCTTGATTGAAGAGGAGAAGAGCTTGTTATTGATAGATGAGTCCACTTTGTCATTTTGGTAAAGGGGGATAGATAAAATGAGTGTTGTCATCAATTAAAAATGGGGATATTTTTGGGACATTATTGGTATTGTTTTGTCATTGATGTTAATAGGCATGAATGATGATAAAGTGATGAGAGAGAATACTTTTGGTTCAGTCTTCATTAATCTTGTAAGCTTGGATGCTAGTGTGAGTAGTTCGAGTAGTTAGTTAAATGGAGGCATAATTGGATAGAATGGATATTAGAGATAGATAATTTGACATGTTATTGGTATGATCCTATCAGGATAAGTCTTCTCTTATGGTTTTCATGTGGAATTCCAGTCATCTTAAGCCTTGTATGTTTGACCTTTCTTGGTTGCATATGGAGGTAAGTGTTGTATGACATGTATGTTCTTATTAGGTGATTATATTACTTGTATTGAGTTCATTTAAGATATATAAGCTGATATGATCTTAGTGGATAAGTTTCCAAGTACCTTCAAGATGTAAGTTGAACTGGTAGTTCTAGGTCTAATAGGCAAGGTGGGCTAATGAGGTCCTTATGAGAAGTAATGAAGATATTCCAGTTGGTAGAGCTCATGTAAAGATTTATTGTGGTATGAAATTATTATTCAAATGTGTTGATCAAGTTTTAGGTCCTAAGAAGGAAGAAAAAGCAAGTTAATATGTTGGGAAGTATTTTACGCATACAAATAAGAGGTTTCCTAGCCCAAGAAGAATTTTGTGATACTCATTGGAAAATTTAGAATTTGCATGGGGAGATGAGAGTTTTGGTAGAGGTGTCACATATACCAAATAGGGTTTTCCAATTATTTTTTAGTGGATTGAGGGACATAGCTCTATTAACATTTGTTAAGAATGTAAAGTAGTCAAGACCCTCTATAAACCCTCATAATGGAGTGATTAGAAATAAATTTATAGAAAAGATAAATAATGTATTGGTTGAACAATTTTTATTTTTGGAATCTATACAGGAATCCTATAAGCATCTCCAAGTGGTAGTGGTGTGTCAAGAAGTGAGCAGAAGGTATAGAAATATGCTTGTTTCTAAAGATTTTAGTACTACAAGTAAGGTTGACTAAGTCAATGCATGAGATTCATTTGAGCTTGAATGCAAATTTTTTTTATTGAGGTATATGGATTTATTTTGGAAACTTATGTGTTATGTTTCAATTATCTAAGTCAATAAAGTTTCCCTATCACTAATCTGCTAGACAATGAAAATAGTGATAAAAAGCCAGTATGAGTGAGAATCCGTTTAGGGATGGTGTGTAGGTGAGTAGAGATGAATCAAATTGTTTGGGGTATTTTTTAAAGAAATATGACTTATGTTCCCTTGATTTTTATGTGATTTTTATTACCACACATAGGCAAGAAGGTGCCTTTAAGATGACTTGTTTGATTAATGAGGATAGTAAAGAAGTATGTCTCATAGAATGATATATAGGTTTCATAAATGACATTATACCTATATATTTTTATGATTTAAAATGTTCTAATGTTTTTCTAGGATAAAATTAATGAATTATAATATCAATGAAGTGTATTCACTAGTGTTAGATGTCATGTTCATCATGACTAGTTTTTGGAGTTTGTAGGTAGTCTGGAGTAGCCTATTTAGAGATGCTAGTTTGAGCTATTCAAAGAAAATTTTGTGGTTATTGAGAGATTTGTGATATTATATTAGTGTCATATATTTATTACATTTATTTTTTATTTATAATTTTTCTCTATTTTGGTTGGAGCAGTCAAAGATCTTTGTCTAAGTTTTTGGTGTGCATGACCAGTTTGAGTAATTAGTTTATTTGATTTTGTTTGGAATTGTGTGAGATATGTTAAGGTGAAAAATTAAAATTTATGTGTTTTATATTTCTTGGAGGACCTATCCATGTTATGTTTTAGGTGGTTTTTTGAGAAAATCAATAATATGCCTTAGTTCTTCTTGGTAGTATTTTCTGGGTGTTTACAGGACTTGGAGTGAGAGAGAGAGAGAATGGCTTAGATGGAGTAGTGGTTTGGAGTTAAAGATTTTTAGATCCATGTGGGAGTGAGAAATTATTTATTGGATGTATTTTTTATGTGTTTCATCTATTTGTGAAGGTTGAAGGTGGACCAAAGAGTCTAAGGAGTATCATGTTGGTTTGTAGGCCTAATTCCTTTAGGTTTCTATTAGGCCTAATTGATTTTTGGGTCTTAAGGGAAATATATGACCTATGGAATGTTTGGTTATCATATGTAACGTGCTTAATAACCTATTTTGAGTGTGATCCATGTAATTTAATCATATTTTCTAACCAATATGGGTTAGATGAAAGAGTGGTATATGTACTAGGTGTATTTGGCCTATATGGGAATGAGAGAGTGTGTGGATAAAAGTGAAGGAAGGAGCTTAGTCAAGGAGCAGAGATGAGTAATTTAGTACCATTATAGGGTTAAAAAGATCATTCATGTTCTATTTATCATGTTCATGAGTTAACAAGTCATTAGACCTAAAAGTTTAGAGTGTGACTTGGTTAAGCGAATGAGGTAAGTGTGCCTACGTTGAGAAGAGAAGTAGTTTTGTAGGTGTTAGAACAAGATAAGGTCATCATAAAGTGTATAAAACATCAAATTAGTGGTGTAAATTATATTAAAGTTGGTTGAGTGGGTGCTTAATCACCTAGGGGATTGTAGGCTCCTTGTTAGTTGGAGCTAGCTAAAGGTGTAGTAGGTGGTAGACTAAATTGATGGGTGGATGCTCCTTGATCAGTTGTTGTTGGTATAAGTTCCCTTATTTTATTCATATTTTTAGGATAGTAGTCCATTTTTGTTTTAGGATTGAGAGCATTTTTTCTCCCCTACAAGGTTTTCCACATAAATGATGTGTTCATATGATGTATGCTCTTGTTCATGTTTTGATGTATAAGCTTTCATGTTCATGTATGATGAATAGGTTTTGGAATTAAATGTACTTATTGTCTATTGATTCACCCCCCTACTCAGTAGATACTTCCAAAATTATGGTGTATGGGAAATAAGGTTGACCTACTCATGATGAATAACCCATTGCTATAATATAAATTACTGTAAAAGTTATCTTAAGATATTCACTAGGTTAAAAACTAGGAGTTTTTATAACATGATAGCTCAAATTCACAATTTTCTCATATTTGATTGATGACAATAGTGAATTTATGTCATTTTTGAATTTTTATATATTTCTAAAATATCAAGACTTGAATGTTTAATTCATGTGGAGTCAATACACCAATGGATTTCAATTTTATTTCCCATTTCAATTTGAATTTTCCTATAATCTTTGGTGGTGTAGAAACTCTTTCTAAATTATATAGAAAATTAGTCTTGTAGACTTGGAAAATACATATCATGGATTTATGTTCAACTTCTAGACCATTCCCATTTCCAAAAGGATCACATACACTATAAATATGTGCTTCATTACGTATATATTAGTTTTATCAATGTTATTATGATGACCTAGGTCTTATATATTTCCCAAAATGTTTAAAGCCTACTTAAACATCCATCTCTATAACTTCTAGACCTGCACCTATTTTCCAATTTCTTAGACACTTACATCCTAATCATACACCTATGTTGATGTAAGTGTCCTATCCTAACATAAGTGCCCAGTTTCATAAATTCATCCAATTTGAAAATGAAAGGTATACCTATGGTTGACCTAAGTTATTTAATATGAGATATTCTCTAGAGGGATTGGTATAAAAATAAGATCAACCCTCATTCATTTCAAACCTAGATAATACCTATCAAAGACCAAAAAGAAATATATCAATCACTCAAGCAATTAAATATTCCCTATTTTCTCCTATTCCCATATCATTGATAGGGAAATAATATTTATCAGTCATAAGTAATAAAGGAGAACTCCATGATCCACATTTTCTACGTTACAAGCTAGGTCAATGTTGTACTTACCACACATTGCATAATTCCCATACAATCCAACATGTAGGGAGAGTTACAAAAGACTAAGGCCATGTTTGGATTATTATATATGTAGGCAATTATCAATAATAGAGGGGCCTTTGAAATAACTCAACACCATGTGACCACTAACCCATTTTTTACATAGCTACTATAAAGATGAATAACTTGGGTTTCCTTATTTGATAAGGAGTGATAGTTGATGACCCAGATCTAAATACACTAGAGCTAAGGGGATACATAATATAATAGAATATATGTGGTTGTATATAGTTTTAGTAGGTATTCTATACTAGACACCTACATATAAGTCAAATAGTAACATTGATACAAGTGTCCAAAATTATAGAGGTATAATTTTCAAAATCAGGTAATCGATCTAGAATATATATCAAGTCTACTTTCTACTTGTGCTATATCCATAAATATAATATCATAAAAAATAGATAAGTATCCTATTTTCATTATCATTTCAATATCTAACATAGCTATACTTTCTATGTTTAGAATCTTAGGATAATAAATTTAGTATATATTTTTTATGAGTTTCATAAATAATTGATCTAATTCATAGATAGTCTACCATCCTTGTGCCCTATGATATCACTACCCCTTTAACCCTAGAATCCTCATGTATAGATTTTAGGGATAAATATTTGGTGAGCCCAAACTTTGTGTCTTTGTGTGAAAATTCTAGTTGGCCTAGGGTTTCTTATTTTTTTAATTTATAGATGTAGTAATTATTTAAATCTAATTTTTATTATCATGAATGATTATAATTTGGCATTTATATGTATTTATTATATGATTCTCATATAAAATTTTAGAACAATTAAAATGGAAACAAAGGAAAACTCTTCCTCCTCCTAACCCTAAGGAGGATGATAGTTATCATCCCTCTAAATAGATCTATGTTATCATTCCTTCAAAGGGTAAGGTAGATGGTATAAATATGCATGTTCAATATGAAGCATTTAGGGTTTGTGATTTTTAATACCTAAAACATAAAATTTAAAGTATGATAAAGTTAAATAAAAAATTAAAAAATAGATTACATAGTTGTAAAATCGAACACATGCTAGAGTTAATCATGTGTTTACATCTCCATCTACTAGTGTTGGGCCAAAAAAGGATTCTTATCCAAATGAAAATATAAAATATAATACATATAAATTAAATGATTCAAAAAGTGACCAAAAGTCTATTAATATTCCAAGTGAAATGCTGAGAGAAATGATTTGAGACAAAGTGATCAAACTACCTCCCATACATTCTATAATAATATCCAAGTACTATTGTGCATATAATAAAATGCATGGGAATCATACAGATTATTATTTTGTATTGACGAACAAAATACAAAGTTAAAAAGATAGTGGTGATCATATCATTGATACATAACCAATAAAACCACTCACATTATGAGTACCTCTCCTAAAATGCAAGTACCATAACAATAAATGTGGGCTCCAAAGAAAACAAAATAGTAAAAACACTTGTAAATTTCAAACATAGATCATGAAAAGGTTCAAAAATAATAATTAGATAAAGAAAAGGATAGAAATTTACCTCAACTTTCAAAATAGTATGGTTTCAAAAAGTAATATTTAAAAAACTTTGGTTATCAGGGTCAAGGATTGGGAAAACATTCCCAAGGAGTAACTCATCCTACCTTTGCATCTAATAATAATGATCATCAGGGGTTGGGATATATGGTAAATATTAATTCAAATCATTCAATGATACATTTTTAAAAGAACATGAACCTATAAATGATAACAAGTCAAAGAATAAAATACAGATAGAAAAAATAACATCACAAAAAAATAAATTAGTATATCAAATATTTAAACTTGGATTTATAACAAAAGAAGTCAAAAATTAAGAGATAACAGACAAATATAATGTTATTATAGATGTATTTATGAATTGTATATCACCTCAATATTTTACTCTTGGAAAGCATAGACCTTAGTTGTTTATCTATGTTTTAGACCTTTTTCACTTTCATAAGTCTTACATCTATTTTTTCTTTTTTCCATTGGCCTATATCTTAGTATGATCAATATTATGTTGATTACCCATGCCTTCTATCTTTCCCAGAATGATTAAAACCTACTTATCTTCCATATCTTCAATTTCTAGACATGTACCTATTTTCTAACTATCCAAACACTTGCATCCTAGTAAGATGCTTGTGTTGATGCAAGTGTCCTTACCCGATGCAAGTGTTTAGTGCCATAAAGTCATCTAATTTACAAATTAAAATTATCTTAATGTTAATACTAAGTGATATTATGTGAATTATTCTCAAAAGGGATTGGTATACATACTGGATCAATCCCCATTCATTCCTCACCTAGCACATACCAAGGTAACTTATCAAAACTTTCCATTAAAAATTCAAGTGAGCAAATATTCCATATTTTCTCCTATTTACATATCACCCATAAGAAGAATAAATTTATAGGTCTAAATTAATGAAGGATTAGCCCAACATATATATTTTCCAAGTTACAAGATAGGCCAATGTCGTACTTTCTATCACACATTAGATGATTCACACAGAAGCCAACACATAGGGAAGAACTACATAAATCTAAGGCCCTCTTTAGAGTATTGGATATGTAGGAAACACTAATTGAAAAAGGGGTATTTATGAAATATATAAATTATATGCTCACCAACCCATTTTACCACATCTAATATGAGGATGAAGAACTAGGTTTTTGATCATTTGACAAGGAATTACAGTCCATGACTGAGATCTAAATACACCAAAGTGAATTTGATGACAAACCATGAAGCATAAAATTAATCACATCTAGTTTTTATAGTCATTATATAATGGAAAACTATTTTTTATCCAAACATTAACATCAACACAATTTTCCAAGGTTGACGTAAGTGTATGTAGCTATAAAGGCATAAAATCCAAAATTTGGTGACTATTCTAGAATAATCTTAAGCTTGCCTCCTACATGTTCTATATCATGATATATATTATTATGAGAACAAACTAGGTATCTTGTTTTCATTTTAATTATGATATGTAACATATCTATACTTTACATTTTTATTATATCTCATCATAATAAATTCATTATATGTTCTATCTAAGTTTCACAATTGATTGGCTTGTTATAGATCTATTTATCACCCTTATGCTTATTCATTTATATATTATTAACCCTATATACCCATAGTAGTTTCCACATCCAATTTAGGGTTAAAAATTTAGTGAATACGATCTTTGATCTTAAAACCCTATCAACCTTACAGTTTGTTGTTTTTCTTAAAAATAAAATTTAGATTTTTTTCCATAAATAAAATAATACAAAGAATTAGATCTTATTCTCCTAAAATTATGTTTTTTGTGGATGTTTAAATTAATTATTTCATGTTTAAATTCTTTTTGTCAGTTTTTAATTATTATGTCTCATGCATTATTAAATCAATTCCATTTATAATGTGTTCTAAATCTACTTATTATAAATCTACTACATTTTTGTGTACCCCTTTTTGTTATAGTGTTTACGATGAGATTTTACATATTAATAAAAAGTGAAAAAGGGAGTACATGAAATAAACACTCTCCCCATGACATGTTACCTACCAATATAATTATATTACTATTAAAACTTCACTCTTGGACTTGATACATTATACATCCCATTACAAGGATGTCATTTTGGATGCATTGTGTATGACCATATTACCTTGCAGTGTGGAACCACCATATGTGGCTTATATTTTAAATTATATCAAATGGAATGAGCATAATATATCTTTTTAAAATGATTATTTAATACCTAAACATTTATAAATAAATGTTTTATACTCTACATCCAATTGTGTGTTTGTAATAAAATAATAGAGTTATTGTGGATAATGGTTTAGGGTTGAACATTTGCAACATTTATTTTCTCTCATTTATAGGAATTATAACTTTAGATTTTGAACTATATAATATTAAAATCAAAATATTTGATAATATTTTGTGATATGTACTAGGACAAATAACATTGAATATTACCATGGGTCCTTGCACATTACCTACTTTGTGCCAATTACCAAATGAGTTTAACTATGACATTATTTTGGGATAAGCATGGGTAAATGAGATGTATGTGTTTTCATATAATTTTCATGCATATTTAAAATTATTCTCACCATGGATTCATGTACACCTATCTAATGGATACTAATCCCTTGAATCATTATACAATGGTCCAACAAATGGATAATCCTACCCCGTAGTCATATAATCCTAATTTTGGTTCTTGATATTTAATAAAATATGGGTAAAAGGGTCAAGGGTTGATTAAAAATGAGAAATGCATAACTAAACCTATCTCTCTTACAAATAATACAAACTACCAAGGCTTGGGTTTCTTAGAAAACATTGTAAGTGACAAGAAAAATTATTACAATACAACTTATTTTCAAAAGGGAAAAACAAAATGTATGCTTATTTATAAAATTGAGCTCCAATTGGTCAACCCTCATATAATCGATGAGAATGCTTCTTTGAAAATTTTGGCATTAGATGAGTTCTCCTCTGATGAATCATTAATAGAGTACTTGGTGGTATATGTGTATCTCTCTTCTAATTATATAAGAATGGGTTTAATCAAGCCACCTATGCTCATGCTTACTTGGGTGAGAACAATGATACCAATCTCTAACATGACACATAAAAAACTATTCCAATAACACCATTTATCATATAGATATATACCTTATTAAATGAAGAAAAAACCAAATATAACTATGGAAAAAATAAATACCCTCAATCGGTTCTACTTGTTGTAATAATGCAAGATGATGAAGGAAAAGCCTATCAATGTGTCCTTCATGATTTGACAAGAAAAAAACCAATACTTGGTATTATTTATGTTTGTCTGGTATTGACCCATTGGTCAAAATGCATAATATATTATTGGACCTAGATGTAAAGCATTTAAATAAAAGATTCACAAGATGCATCGTAAAGTGGCATTATTGGTAAAAGATGAAATTAAAAAAAATATTATATGTGGGTTTTATAAGATTTATTTCATATTATAATGAGGCATATAACATCATTCATATTACAAAAATTAGTGGTGATATTCATTGTTGTACTGATTACCATGATTTAAATAAGGCTTGTCCAAAAGAAGATTTTTCATTACCTAATATAGACATGATTATAAATTATACCATTGGATATGAGATGTTTTCATTTATGGATGGATTTAATGGATTATAAATTATTACACTATGGTGCATATTTTGTTATATGATCATTCCTTTTGGACTCAAAAAAGTAGAAACCACATACCAAAGGGATATAACTCATATATTTCATGAAATTATTCACAAAATTATCAAGGATTATGTCAATGATTTACTTGCAAAATCCAAACATGACCAAGACCATGCTACTGATTTATGACAAATATTTCAATGTTTTTGAATGTTTAATGTTTGATTAAATCCAAAAAAATGTGTTTTTAGAATATCTTTTGCAAAAATCCTTGGGTATATTATTTCTTAGTGAAGCATCGAGGTTAATCACAAAAAGGTAAAATCCATTATTGAGATGCAATTTCTAACCAATGTAAAGTATTTATAATGTTCAATGGGTAGAATTTAAGTTATTTGATAATTTATTATTCAGTTAGTTGATAAAATAATTCCTTTCATGTATTTGCTAAAAAGGATATATGATGGTGTTTATTAACAAAGTTTCGATAAATCAAATAATATTTATCAAATCCACTAGCAATCATGCCTCCTTTTATAGATAGAATATTACCTATTTATATATTGGCCACTCTTGTGGCCCTTGAGGACCTATTAGCATAATATGATGATATTCAAAAAGAGTGTAAAATCTATAACATTAGTTGTTAGTTGGTTGATTATTAATGCAAATATAAAACAATGGAAAAATTATGTTGTTCCTTAGTTTTTGCTACCCAAAATCTATGTTATTGCCTTCTCAATAATGAGGTTCATGTTATAATTAAACAAGATTCATTAAAGTTCCTTATGAACAATACACACCTAACTAGTTGCATTATAGAATGTGTGATGTAACTTATATATTTTCATCTTAAATTTATATCCCAAAAGTTCATAAAATGTTAAGTTATAGTTGATCGATTAGCTGTAGCTCACTTACATTTCCTTTCTAACTCACCAAATCTTTTCATGATGATATCAAGGCATATAATTATGGGTGTGGTTTTTATGCACACCACATTTTTAAAGAGGTAACCTCTAATGTTTTAGGATATCAATTAAGATACAATCCACTGTAAATAATGATTTTTAGGTATGAGTTAAATAACTAGGTGGTGGAATAGCAGGCTGAGCATGTAGGTTGTTAATCAGGTGTGAATGGATGATTCAAACCTAAAAGGGACTAAATCCTACTTTATTTTGATGGATGTATTTTAATCTAGAGTGGGTATAACTCAAAAAAAACATAAAAAATGTGGGAAAGGTAGAGTAGGAAAGAAGGTTTTGTGGTCTCAAGAGGGATTACTTCTAGGTTGGTCTCTTTTGTATACAAGTGTCTACAACTAATGTTTGCATCTAGCAGTTATTTCTCACACACACAAACACAATTAAGGAGTTAAAGGAAAATATAATATAAAAAACTATGAAATCTCAAATAAATGTTTCTCTTGTTTAGAATTTTTATTACAAAACCTTATTTAGAATATTATATCTTAGATCAAAGAGGTATCAAATTCAACTATTGCTCACTCCTAGAAAACCATCATGGAAAACACTTCTACACACTCATATAAATGAAAAAGTTAACTTAATTGCATAAAATCAATGGTATCTTCTAATTATCCAATAGCTATTATGCATCTTATACTAACATATACCACTAATAAAAGTAAGGAATTCTTGATAAGTTTTACACATTTTAAATTATTTAATCAACCAACCAGGAAAATAAACACAACTAATTACATAGAATTGAAATAAAAAGACATCAACATAGTTTCATGACAATAAAAAATATTTATTCTTGTATTGATAAAATTTACAATAAACGTCCTTTCTCCTCTAAAAATGATATTATTTAAATATAAATATATTTGGGGAGGGGTCACTTCATCCTCAAAATAGAAGTAAAACTCTAAAAATACATGTTAATGATAATTAAAATGAGAGTTCTAATTAATGCATATATAAACTAGTAAAAAATGTGACTCTAGAATAAGACTTGTTTTAACAAAACCATAAAATGTCTACATGTTTACAATATTTTTTAGTCAACTATTACATGTATTACTTCCATTTTCCAAATTACATGTAAAATACATATAAAAATAAACTAAAAAAATTAAGTCTTGATGGATGTTGGGACCTACATGGGTGAACTTGTAGTCATCAAATCGATTGTGTTGTAAGGTGGATTTGAACTGGATGATCCAACCATATATTATTTCTTCAATTCCAATTCTTGGTAATTCGTGTATCTAATTCTATGTTGTAACCTTATTCTATTTATGTTCAAAAGAGAGGGCCTATGTACTCTAGTGACTTATGTCAATAAGCATGCATGCTCAGTCATGGTGGCACTAAACTCCACTTGAAATATCTCTACCTATGTAAATTTATTTGTAGAAAAGCCTAATTCCTATTCAATTTCATTTAATGTGCACCCTTGAATACTTTGCTTAAAATTGATGGATGCTTGTTGGAGTAGTTAGTCAAAATTGGCCCTAATTATTAACTTACCCAAGGGATATAGGGCCTAGGATAAGTTTAAATCATCTAAAATTTATAAAAGTCACTTTTCATGCTCTTCTAATTTTTTAATCAAGGCTTTCAAGCTTTATACCCAATCTCAAAATTTCAATGTATTGATGACCACCATATTGAGAGCATTGGTTGATTACAATGGTGTCATCAAATCCAAATGGCCAAAATTCTTATTCGTGGTGTATAATAAAAGTAAATTTAGTCTCTTCTCATATTCTTTTAAATAATTTGGAAGTTTTAATAATGTGAGGAAATAAAATAATTTACAATCTAAGAATTATGTTTTAAACATCACCTTCAAGTGCCATATGAAATTTTAATATTTATTTATACTCTTGTACTTATTATAGCTCTTGTTTTAACTCTTAAATGGCTTACTCAAAGCCCTCATGAAGTTATAACAAGGTCTCTATATTTTCTAGAAGATAAGATTTAAAATATTCATTAAATGGAGATTGTCCAAGTTTCATGTTATTTCTATTTGATATCAAGAAAATATCTTTCCTTTCATCTAAAACTAATTATCTACTAGATTCATCCTATATTTTTGTCTTCCTAACATATTGAATAGTTTCCATTGATTTATCAAATATGGAGCTCATAGTGAGAAGCTATGTTATTGTCAAATTAGGTCTTTATGAAGCTTAGGCCTCCAAGTTTGCAACCCACTATGGGATCACCATATTTGAGGATTCAATTAGTTGAATGTCCTCAATAGTGGTTGTCATCAAAATATTCCCCTGAAGACTATATTAATGACTCTTTATAAAATGGGTCTAGTAATGATAGAAAGATCATCTTTTTCCAATCCACATCACCAAACTAAGGTATTAGATGGAAAATATATGTATGTTTCTTCTTTTTAGTTTTTGTAGAGGGGAAAATATAAGTAGCCTAGGTACTAGTGGATGAATGCACATGCAAACCCAACTAAGTGGAATAAATATGCAATGAAGCCACTTACAAGGGATCTCATAGTCTTATTAAAATGAACTTTTTTAGACTTAGGATCAATAGGGGCAATGGTAAATGAAGTAGTAATAGGGGAAGTAGAGACCATAGGAGCTGAAGAAACAAAATCAACACTAGAAATAAGAGGATATATAGAAATAATATGACTAACAAGAACAATGGGAACATTGGAAAAAATAGGGACTATAGTAGGCATTAGAACTAAAGAAACAATAAGACCCAAAGGAAGTTAAGTATTAGTGTTTGAAGTAATGGTGACCACACCTAATTTATCAACCTCCATTGGTTATTTTCCTTTGATCCCATAAAGATTTAAGATTTTATCATTTTTTAGTTTTCTATCCTCATCCTCAAGTTTATTTTATGGTGCATCCATAGTTAAACTTATAGGAGACTCTACTGATGGAATAGGGTCCTTAAGGTCTCTTGATTTCCTCTTGTAATAGATTGTTTTTTTTATAGCTAAGAGTTCATTATTTTGAGTAGTGGAAGGTGCAATGTTTAAACTTGTATTCATAGGAACCAAAGAAGGTGTAGGGATACTTATGTCCTTGGAGTTAAATGAATCAATGAAAATTGGTTCTCATTCTCCTCCCAAAGAAGTTGTAGCAGAGGTATTTCCTCTACCTCTTGATCTTACTTGAAAACCTTAATTTCAATTGGTAGTGAGGCTTGATAAGGATCTTCTTATGATTAAATTAACATTATATGTGCCTCTTACACACCCTAATCATTCATTACAACTATCATCATAATGAGTGGTGGTCTGGAGGGTGTTCCTTGGTCTAAAGGTTGTTGGGTAGGCTAAGAAGTCTAGTAGTTTGTTGTTGTGTATCCACTAGTAGAAGGAAACTTGATATGTACCTTTGAAATTTTGATAGAGGGATCCCTTTTTATGGATCTTAAATGAACTTAAGTAAAATTATCTACTCATTCCATTTACAACACCTCAACATGATCCTTTGCATTCAAGAACACAAAATCATGCTCTTAAGGCTTGTGCTAGTAGTGGATGTATAGGCTTGAGATGTGATTTTAGATATGACCATGAGGATCCCAATAAATTTTTGGTAAATATTCCCATGAGTAAAATTATTTGGTTTTATCAACTTATCTTAAATTCTTCCTCTTGGTTTAGAACAGTCAACCAATCATTAAGGAAGACCTATGGAACATAGTCTTATGTTTATTTTTCATGTCTTCATTTATACTCCACCAGAGATACTAGGTTATTTACTAATCTACCAATTTATCTAAGACATATTTTGGGAGACATAATAGGGAAAACTTGTGTCCCACCATGATGATTACATTATAATCTGAATATAGCTAATAATACCCCTTTAGCTAGAGTGTTTTCCTGATGATTTTTGATACTCAGTTCAAGGGTTCTTTGTGAATTATCATCCACACTTCAAGATAGAAATTATCAACTATTAAAAATATATTCCTCATGTAAAAATATTTTTGGAGTAATTAATAGAAGTTACATACTTGATTCTTAATGTAGTCTTGGGATGGGATCTAGAGTGATCCAGTATTAATGTAAATGGTGTCCATGATTGTATCCAACAAATATGACATCATGTAAAAGTGGCCAACCATTAGTATGCTATCCTTTTTGACATATGTTCCTATATACTAGCACTAATTATATATCCTAGGGTGAAAGTGAGATCTAAGGTCATCAATAGGTCTAATAACAGAACCCATTCTAGGTGGAGTAAGTGAATGTTATTGAAACCATGAAATCTATTTACTAGGTCCATCTCAATATAGATTCCCATCTTAAAATTGGTTATTTTCACAAGTTCCTTGGATTTGAATGTTACCACCTCTCTAAGAGTAATCCATTTCCTTAATGTATTTTATATTGTGCTTGTTTTACTCCATAATTCAACTATATACTCATTGAATGTGGCATCTATGATGGGTAGTTATAGGTATCTTTTGAAAGTTACTCCCAAGATGTAGGTGATAAATATATTATTGTTTAGGTGGTGTATAAATCCTCCAATTATACTCCCTATGAAGAGAAAGTATTAAAGTAGTTATATGTATGGCATCACTTTAAGATTTTTGGATTCAAAGTATATTTATTCATACTTTAGTTGTAATAAGTCCAATACCATCTATTTCTATTTAGTCATTATATTTTATTCATTTGAGTGGGCATCTACATTCTCCATCACATCCTAAAGATATATGTAAGTTACAAATTCATCATTAAACACTATTGAGTCAAAGACAATGTCTGTGTATTCTATGGAATCCTTAATAGATAACTTTAATGATGTAAATATGCCTCTAAACACATTAGATGGTGATACCATTGTTAACCTATATGTTCTCATAAATATTATCTTTAATTTGACTATTTTCTCTTTTATCAAAAGTAGTTTACAACTAAACACAGATAGTTAGGGCTTCAAATTCTCTTTGGAATGAAAATTCACTCAAGATTCTTAGTAATAAATAAGTATGATGTCTCTTCTAAATTCACTTGTATATATTTTGATTATGAATTTAATTGTAATTTGTGAACTATTAATTCCTAATGTCTCCAAACTTGTTTTACTCATTTAATTTGAACTTTTCCACTTTAATTTGGTGGTTATGCCATGTAGACATTATATATGTTTGGATAAATGCCATGTTACAACCTTGGACATGTGTCACCCTATCATTAATTCTACACAAAATTTGGTATACCTTATAAATTTGAGTGTCAAAAAATTTATTGAGACTAGGCTAAACAATTCTCCTAACATCTGAAATACTTTGAATTTGAAGGCAAAGGATACAAAGAACAAAACTTGTGAACAAAAAGTTTGAACATACTTCATGAAAAAAAGTTCCAAACAAAAGTTTAGAAGAGAAAATCATGTGAATAAAAGTTTTGAAGACCTAGAAAGTCACACTTTATAAAAATTCTAAAATGTTAAGATACGAAAATGAAGAATCTCATGGATAAAATTTATGAAGTTTAACATATGTAAAGGCAAAAAGTTGTATAGGTGAAAACTTGTGAAGACTCAGAAGTTTAGAGATGTTGAAGGTCATTGGTGAAAAATGTTGTAATGAACAAAAGTTTTCAAAATAAAACTTATGATGAGCACACATTCCGATCAAAAAATATGATGAACAAATATAGGGAAAAAAAATTATGACAACAAAGTTATGAATAACAAATCTTGTGAATAGAGTTTATAAAGACAAAGTTTCTGAACAAAAGTTCTGAAGTAGGTCCAAATATGTGAAATGCACAAATTGTGAAGTACAAAATACGTGAAGTTTGAAACTTAGGATTTTAGTTTTGTAGTTCATGTGGATATGCATAAAACCTATATATATATATATATATATATATATATATATATATATATATATATATATATATATATATATATATATATATATATATATATATATATATATATATATATGAAAAACTACTAATGACCATTAATACATTAGTCAGAATAAATTATACAGTAAAAACTTAGATAATGTGAGAATGCCAATTGCATTTATACATGATCAACATATAATGAAAATCATCCATGTGAAGCATAAGAAATTTTTAATGTTTTTAGCTTAGCTAGGTGTGCATCTAAATGTAAATGAAAACATATTTTCAAAAAATACTTAATTTTTAGACTACATTGGGTCTCTATTTGAAAAAAGGATAGGGTGTGTTGAGTACAACAAATGGTGACTTATAGGGGGTATACTCTGAAGTATTCAAGAACCTATAATCTTAGGTTAAAAATTTGAAATCAACATGAATCATACAATAAAATAAAAATTTAATAAAAAACATTAAATAGAATCCTAATAATTCATGCAATATGTTAATTTTGCTCGTACCTTGGATCTGTGTGTGCTGGAGTGATTTTCATTTATCCTTGTCTTGAGGGTTTTACCAAAGACTTGGAATAAATTATATATTTAATTATAGTTTATTTAAATCATATTGAAATTGAAGAAGATTAATCATTACTCTAATACCATCTGATCATCTATATCCTTTATAGAGATACCTTTGATCCCTACTCCATTTCTTCGCTCGTACACTTGCATGATGCATGATACATTGATCTTATTTCATCATGTGAGTATTTGATCACCTTTGTATTTATTTTGATTTTATTGATCACTCTTTAGGATGCATTTGTCCTCTTTTTTTTATAATATAAGTAGAATAATGAAGGTAAGAATCATTATGAGCTAGTATTTTGGAAAACTTTATTTATCAAAATGCTATTAGCTATATCTACATGAATGGTTATTAATTTAAATAATTATTAACATGAGAAGTGTATTTGATCCAAATAAAAGAGAATTTTTTTGAAAATTTTAAAGAGTAATGAGATCAAATTTTACATACTTGGTATAAGTATTCAATTTTAATATAACTATAGTTAATTTGTTTTTTGCATACCTAAATTCTAAAAATCTATGATACGAGGGTGTATGACTTGAAAACAAACTAGATTGTGTGTTCTATTATATGTTATTATCACACTTGTTCTCTCTTTTTGGACCTTCCTCATGGATTTGGCATACTAATTCAATCATGCATGAAAGTCTAGTGAATTATATATTAGTTTAGTCATACTAGGAAAAGCCAATCTAATTATTTCAAAACAAAGGCATCTAATTTAGAAAGCATGAAACTACTCTAAAGAAAGCAAATGATAGAAAAAAATAAACCTAACTATGAAAGTAGTGAATCTAACCTACTCCTACCTATACCATAACACTTGTAACTCAGGATCATCTCTTAATGGTATAGCCATGAAGTAGTGCCACATAAATTACCCATTCATGAGATATATAAATTCATTACCTTAGAGGTCCATTAAACAAAAAGAATTATTACACAAGATCTCTAATATCTTCTAAGGTCTAATACATAAAGGGGTGAACTTGTCTTCTATCCTTTCTTTTCATGGGCTTTCTCCCATAGTAGCAATAGATCAAACTTTTTAAATGTTTTACTTTTTTTTATTTTGTCGAAACACCTTTTGACCAATTTTTAATGTTTAGTGAAATTAAGAAAGGCTTCATTCCTTGATTCCTCTATCTCTATTATATCCAATAGTTGAGACTCCAATTTACCACTTGGTTCCATGTACTCTTGCATGAATTTATATGTTAGAAACTTAAGTATAATTGGGAACACTAGTTGTCTTCCATACACTAGTAGGTAAGTTGAAGCTTTAAGGTCCTGCTTGTATCTTGTTTGATCTTCCCATGGTGAATATTTTTAAAGGTGATGCCACTCTTTAGGTATATCTACAATTAAATTTTTGATGGCATCAATTAGGCTCTTATTTTATGATTGAACCAATCCATTTCATTGTTGGTAATGATTGGAATATGACCTAATGGTGATTTGGTTGTCATGAACTGATTAAGTGAAATCAATTGATTAGAATGTTATCCCATTATCACAAACTAAGGAAATCGGGGTACCAATCCTAGTTGTGATGTTTAATTCAAGGAAGATGATTACATCCTATGCTTTGTAATGTTTCATAGCCACTACTTCTATCCATCTCATGTAATAATTTATGGCTATGAGAATAAATTTGTGTCCAACTAAATAATTTAGTTTAATAACATTAATGAAATATAAGCCCAAATTATCAAATGGCCTTCCTTCAATAATAGGCTATAATGAAATTTCTATATGTATAATTTTGTTTACCAAGACATGGCATTAATGGCATATTATTACATGGGCATGTGTGTCTTTAAAGACTATTGGCCAATAGTAACCCATTTTGAGAATCTTATGTGCTGTGGTGTTTCTATATAGATGACCATTGCCTATTTTCTTGTGTAGGTTCTCTAGGATCTCTTGAGCTTCATATTATGATTCAAATCTTAGGTGGATGCACTTCATAATTTATTCTATAGAGAATCCATTTTTTGATCATGTAGTAACAAAAATTGAGCTTCAAGTATCTCTTTTGTTCTCTACTGAGTTCTATGGGACAAGTACAAATGAGTAAATTTGAATGATATCGACATACCAATTTCTTATACAAACCTGGGTCTCAAATACCTCCTTAATGGTGATGCACAGGTCAGGCTTAGTCATAATATGAATGATGACTTCTCATCTAATATTTTTGGTAGGCTTGATTTCTATTTCAAACTCTTACAATGTTTCCATCCATTCACCTCTATGCTCTCCCAATTCATTGTCCTAGAGTGATTGACAATAAGGTCTAGCATAATGGTGATAGTCTTATTTCTCAAGATGTAATTCCTAAATTTATTTACTAATTTGATAAGATCAAGGGTATGCTTGTCTATCATGGAATAATTAATATATTCTTCCATTAAATTTGTTATCATAAATGCAATAGGATACTCACTTTAATCCTTATTTTGGGTAAGGACTACAACAATTATGTACTCTGAGGTAAATGAATATAAGTAAAAGTCCTTATTTATGTATAGGATTATTAACATTGGAGCCTAAGATATGGCATCCTTTATGTATTTAAAGTAATTTTAGGCCTCTAATGTCAATTACACATTGGCATATTTTTTAAACATTCCATTTAGAGGTGTAATAATTTGTACAAAACCTGAGATAAACTTCCTCACAAAATTTATCTTACCAAGGAAAGACTTGAACTCTTTCTTACTTATTGGGAATGCAATCTTGGAAATACCTTAAACATAGCTTACATCAATGGTTATTCCTTCCTTGGTGATGATGTGAAAAAACAATTTGCCTTCAGTAACACCAAATATGCCCTTTTTTGTGTTTAACAAGATGTCAAACATTCTACATCTTTCAAATATTTATTATAGATTACCTATGTGATTAGTTTTGTTATTTTATAAAATATTGAGGTCATCCATGTAAATTATTAATAATTTTCCTCTTATCCCTTTAGATATGTTGTTTATGGCTCACTAAAATGTGGATCCTATGTTAATTGGGCCAAAAGGCATCCTCTTGTATGAATAATTACCCCACCTCATAATAAATGCAGTCTTCATCCTGTCTTCAAATTACACTAGCACCTAGTTACATCATGAAAATCTATTAAATTAAAACATTATTATAGAACCACTTATTATTTGGATCACCTCATCTAGGGAAGGCAAAGGTTTGTTATCTTTTTCATAATACTAATTTAGGTTCTTGAATTTAATACATAATCTTACAACTTTATTTTTTGACTGGAACCAAGTTGGTAACCCAAGTTGAGTTTTTGATAAGGAACACTATCTTACCATTTAATAGCTTCCCTATTTCCTTTTGAATGAGTGATTATAGGATGGTATTAATTGATCTTAGATCCTTTTCTGTATGTCTTATGGTCTAGTCCTAGTAGGATTATAAAGGTGATGACTCTAGGATTGAAAACCTTCAAGTCTTCATAGGTCCATGAAATCACATATTTATACTAGATGAGCAAATATTTCATATTTTATCATTATTCTGGGTTATAACTGAGACCAGTGTTGATATAGTGTGGATCACTATCATCCCTAAGTTCTCCTTGTTGAACTCAAATGCATTGACTTTGGGATACCTCTACTACTGACCTTGGGTATCCATATCAAATGTTATATCTAAAGAAACCATCCCTAAAGGAAGATGGTTTTCTTTGAGATGAATTACTTATTTTTATCCCAATTCCTCATGACATTAAAAACTAATTTATTTATCATCAATGATTTGAGATTAAAATTACCTTTAATTGGTCAAGAACTAGACAATTTGTGATCATCATCAAACACTTGGAAAATTTTCACATTGTCAAGAATTGATGGGTAAGGTATGATTTTAATAGATAACCTTTGTACTTTGGACACCTATAATAGTGTTAAATTAGTAGATAAAGTAGCTAGTTAGTTAGCAGCCTAGTTTTGGTCCCTGGGATTAACTACTATATTGAGTGCCTCAAATGACTAAATCAAATCCCATGTCTAGTGTTTGTATCTCTTAATATATGATAATTTACACTAGTATTTATTTATGACCTAATTAATCACTAGATTTGAATCTCTATATATTAGAATTTACTTGACATTGTTTTTGAGAATAAATTACAACTCTAAAATTAGTGCCTCATATTCTACTCTATTGTTGGTTCATGAAAATTATAACCTATAATTTTTTAGGTACATCTTACATTGAGATTCAACCAGTTTGATACCAATGCCCAATATTGTATTGTATATTTCACCAGTAAAATGAAGATTCCACAATTGGGATTATCCCTAGACTTTTGGCATTTGCAACTCATTCTTCATGGTAAAGGTGTAAATTCAAAGATTAGGATATTTATCACTTATTTATTTATTATTAGAATTATATTCCATGATGGGATATTTCATTATCAACTCTCAATCAATTTGAATTTGATTTAGAATACCTATACAAGGTAACCAAATGTGAGAGAAGTCTATTTATACATACCCATTTAACATCTTTGACTAATCCTTGCTTAGTAGTAATCCATATCCTTTTGGAATATCTACCAAAAATATGTATACATTCATATTCACATGTGGATCAAATTAAAATTGAATGCATACATTATACAATTCTCCAACCAAAGTCACTAATGTTTTGTCTAACTATAAAACTATCCTCTTAGATGGGCTTCAAGTTAATCCTATATTTTGACAAACAAAAGTTTTAATTACAGTGGCTAAAGCTCTAGAATTAGATAAATAGTTTTTTATATTTTTACCAAATACTATGATAGTTAAAAAAAGGAGGAACTTTTGGATTAATCTTGTATATGACATTCATATGAGCATATTTTGGCTTCTCTATAATAGCCTTCCCTATAATGGACCTCCATAGGAGCTCCTTATATTTAGTAATATGAGCCAATTCATGGAGAGTGGTGTTTGATTTTTTATTCTTCATGTCTTCAATGATTATGTATCCTTCTTTTCTCTATTATTCCTTGTTCATGGGTTGATCATTCCCTTTTAGGGTAGGTGGACTATTATTAACCTTTAGATTTAGGGGAATAGTCATATTGTTCATAGGAATATACATAATAAAGGGCTATTTATACTCAGTTTGTAATTATTAGAAAGCATGTACCCCATTTGAGTTGTCCTATGGTATATTTTTGTATTCATTTTGGAAATGAAACTCATGAGTTTAAAATACCATAATTGTGCTTGATTAAATATTATCATGGGGGGAATCTAGTGGATTATTCATTAAATCTTCCATCATTATTTCTCTCTAGAAGATTTCAAATGTTGCACAAAACACAACATATTCAAGCTCACCATGCTATTATGTGTTATGAACCCTGAACCAATTAGGCATAGTTACATCCACTATGTTGATCTATATCAACTTATTGGTTTATTATTCTACATTATTTGTAGGTTTAATAAAAGGATTATTATATCTTTTAATGCAAAATTTTGATTATTTTTTAGACTAGTAACATTACCCATCATCCTTTCCATACCCAAGAAGTGATTGCTTAGATTTTGAACCATCCTCTATATAGAATCCAATATTTTTTGGTGGATTCCACACCCTGGGAAACTATGGTATTGGATGGAAGTGAATGTTGACTTTGTTGATGACCAATAATTTGTGTAAAGTTGTTTAAGAATCCATACTTCTAATTTGATGTATTTTTCTTCATATGAGGTAGTGTATATAATTTATTTTTGTTGAATGTCAAAAAATTCTAATTGACATGAGGTAATAGATTCAAAGCTTGGAAACTATAATTGAGGCTAGAAGTGCCTGGTATTCAAGGATTTAATTGCTTGTTAATGTTGATTACTTATTCATAAGAAAGTTATAGAGTGTTAGCAATAATGTCTTTTTGAAAAAAGACTAAAGTAATTGGATCTAGGAAATCCTTTTACATTTCAAGTGTTAGAGCCTATAGTGGTTTATATGCATTGATTATCCAAGTTTACATCTTATGAAACCTCACATTAAAAGCATAGATTGTCTCATTGGGTTCCATATTCATATTGGTGAAGTGCTAGTACACCATACTCAGATTCATAACTTATTTAAATTGGGAAATAAAAGTACTTTGACATGATTTTATTTAAGTAATTTAGTTCTCTTAAAAATTTAGGAACCAATCATAAGAAAAATCCTGTAATGTGAATGGAAAAATCCTACATGCAACATCTTTATCAGTAACATTCATCAACCTTAAAGTAGATTTGAAATACTTGATAAGTTCCTCTATTATCCTTTGTCCTAAAGAGGAGAAATAAGGTAGGCACTTTTTTATATTCCTTGGTAAATTATGCACATCTCCTAGGGCTGTAATAGTTTATTTGACTAATTAAGGCTAAGCCATAGGATGATTAATGGGCTAGGAGTTTGTTAATGGTAAAGGTGTTCTAAACTAGGGTATTATGGGAATAACTAGTGTATATCTATGCCTTCGATGGATTGAAAAAGGTGAAACCAAAATATTGGTTTGGACTCTAGACCTAGTTAATGTGTTAGGTGTCTCTAGTGAAACTTAAACATAGGTAATAACCTTTTCTAGGAAATATCACATGGTAGATCCATCCCTCCTTCTAGTACTAGATTTCATTTTATTAATGAGGTTTTAAAACACACCATATATTTAACAAGGTAACTTTTAATATTTTAAGATCTTAATGGAGATAAACTGCACTCTATGGCATGATTTGATGGTATCCATTAAATAACTAAGTGGTGAAATAATAGGCTAAGCATGAAAGTTATTAACTAGGTGTGAATGGATGACTAAAACCTAAAGGAGACCAAATCATAATTGAGTTGGATAGATGGATTTTAGTCTAGAGTGGGTATAATTAATAATGGTACAAAAAAGGGGAAAAGGTAGAGTAGAAAAGAAGGTTTTGTGATCTCAAGAGGGATTACTTCTAGGTTGGTCTCTTTTATGGACAAGTGTCTAAAAATAATGCTTGCATTTAGCTTCTATTGCTCACACACACAAACATAGTTAAAGAGTCAAAGGAAAAGATAATATACCAAACTCTAAGATCTAAATTAATTGTTTCTCCTATTTAAATTTTTATTACACACCCTTATTTGGAATATTATAGCTCAAATTGGAGTGGTATCTAAGGTAATCATTACTCAAAAAAATGAATCAATCAACATGATTGAATAAAATCAATGATATATAGTAATCATATAATATCTATTTCACATATTATATGCTTACATACCACAAAAAAATTTAGACACTCATTTTTTGCCACTTTTATGTCTAAATGGGGATTAAGATCAATTTCTAGAAAATGACATAATTTAATCTTAGAAATCACCTAGATTTACCAAATTCATCCATTCATGGGACTTAATCACATAGAAATGTGTTGAGGTTTGGTTGTTTCAGTTATTACCCTATATTCACTAATAGCCTAGCTTGGATTCAACCCTAGTCAAATTGTAACCTATCAAATTTACATTCTTGGACTGAGGATCTATCAATGAAAAACATTTTAAACAATTCATAGATACCAAAAACCCTATGAAATATTAATTAAAAATCAAAATTTAATTATCTTTCTTTAGTAAAAAATCCAAGTTGAATCAAGAAATTACATTTATCTAAAAAAAGATTATTTTAAATAAACATGAGATCAAAGTCAAAGGAGATAATAAAATGTTTTATTAATTACTAAAATTCAATAAATGGTGAGTCACTTTCTCATAAATATCTTCTATGAGTTTTCACGGATCATAAATATCTAAAATGAGTTATCAAGCCTTCATAAATTCTTTGACCCAACCCAGGGTTAGCCTAACTCAAACTAGGATATTTTAGACTCAACAAAGATTAAAACTAAAACTAACCTCCCTAGGGTTAGAGTTAGTTTTGATACCTATAAATATGAGTTCTCTCACTCTACCGAAATAAGATTTTGTATGAAAGGTTATTTTTTAGGAATGCCTTCAAGAAGCAATCAAAGTAATACTATAATACCAAATTGATATCAATAAGATTCACACTAAGATAAGACAAGCCAAGAAAAGCCACATGTGGCCTTAGAGAAACAATTCCAAGATGGATATTGCATTAATATTAGTCTTGAATGACATAAGCCAAACAAAACATCTTCTACACCAACAAGTAAACATTAATTTTGATAATGAAGGTAACATTTTTGTATGTTTTTATCTCTTATTTTTAGTTTTATTCATTTGGTTAAGATCACCCTAATATTTGGGAAAGAGTGGTTTAGTTCATTACATTGTTATACTTGAATTTTATTGAGATTAACTAATAAAGAACTAAAGATATTTTTGTGCTCTTTGAATTCCTCATGTTACATAACAGTATGTTCGATGGGACCATACATCATGTATGGTAAAATGAATGATGTGTAACCTTTAAAATTCATAAAAATAACACTCCAATATTCATGTTTAGAGTTTTGTACTTTAAATTTTCATCATTTTATTTTTTAACTAATAAAAAAATTCACTCTAATAATCAGTGACTTTGCCTATTCTTGTTCTCTATTTATGATTATTTATTTTGAAGGAATTAATGAATTTACATCAATAAATTATCTTGAAATGGTGACATTCTTATGTGGTGATATCAATGACATTTATCTATGTAAATTACTTCATTGTAAACTGTGACATTAAAAAACATAAACAATGACTTCAACCTTACACATCAGTGCCAAGTAATATTACTCATGATTTTGGTGACTTCACCCTATTTGAAGCTGTAATAGACAATTTTACCTGGACTAATTGGTTACTTTGACACTATCTAATATTGAATTTACTAGATAATTTTCTATTTGTTCTGCTCCACAAGAAATTAGTGACTTCACTAAAACTGATGACTTTGATCTAGTGTAAAATTGATAACTTTGCTCTGTGTAAATAGAAACCTGAGAGTTGAAAATGAAAATTTGTTTGTTGGTTTGTTTTTTTGCATAAATATAACATAACTCCATAACATTTTTTTAGGAACCTAAGTGGAAAATAAAGGTCTAAACACTTCTAAATTTGCATAGACACTTTGTTTTAGTGCTTAAAATTGACCTAAAATAATTTGTCTTTTTACATTTCAATTTTACAAGAGAAAATAAGGCCAAGGGATCAAAACTTCATTCACATTTGATTTCATGCTTTTAAAATTAACATTAATATTATTTAGATCTATTAAAAGCTTCTTATTTTTTTGTTTGTTCTTTATTTGTTAATTATATTCAAAGTTCATAGAATAATTTATTTGTAGTAAACCAAATGTTGCATGTATGTTCTCCTCCCATCCCCTATATGGAAAGTAGGGGTTATAATCACCTTATTTATTTATTCTAAAATAGAAAAATGGCATATATGCTCTCCCTAAGATTCGAGTGACTTGTGTAACCTATAAAATAACTCTAAAGTTTTTCTAATTTTAATTTGTTTATTTTTATTCATTGGCTTATGGGTAGGATTTCATTACCTCCTCACAAGTTTTTTAAGGGTGTATTGACATGGGGTTTCATATCCTAACATCATACCAACCCCACTCCATGGTGGAGTATATAAATTAGGCATGTGATACTGGGATTGAATAGTGGAAGAATAATTAGCCTACTAATCATAATGAAAACCTAGATCAGTTCACGCTAAATATCAAACTTCACTAAGTAGTACAAAGCTAAAGTCATTATGTAAAGGACTAGAACATTGCATAACAAGCTAACAAGTTTGAATCTGATTGATGTGATGCAACCTTCTATTAGCCACTCTAGGGACCATTTAGATCATTTAAAAACTTATATATTTTAGTAAACCCCACTTTTTCATGAAATATATTGATAAATATCAAATACTTCACACTCTAATTTCATGCCATGTACTAATGCTTAAGAGACAGAGGAGGGATTTAAAAATCTACCTACATATACTTTTTAATATTTGGATTAATACTTAATTCTTTCTAAGCATTAGTATATCAGTAGAAATTTTGGTATAAGCTAAGCACATCTTATCAATTTTAGTGATAAGATATGTACTTAGTGATTTTTCTATTTTATTTTATTAGTATGTGTGTTTAGGTATAAATGTAGATAATATAATTATGCACCATATTATTTTATGATGGTTGCATTATGGTTGAGTCTAATATCTTGAAATCCTAAAATAGGCTAAGTCTAATATCTTGAAATCTTGAAATAGGTTAAGTCTAAAATATGGTAGAATCCCCCAAAACCTATAATTTACATCGTAACTCCTAGAGGTTTGAAACCCATCTCAAACATCTTGAAAGCATATACATAAAATATAACTTAAATTATATGGAATTAAATGTATATATATAGATTTCAAATTATACTTAAATGTTTATTTTATGTATATACTATCTGATTCACCCATGGTGATTACTTTTAATAATTACCATCATAATTCTCTTAACTACCCATAATCCTAAAATATCTAAACAAAATCCCTTTTAACCAATTAAATATGTATCTTTAAAAACCTCCCTCATAATAAAAAATCATGTAACAAAAAAGAAACTTATTTACTTATATTAACAAATAATTGAAAATAATCAAGTGAAATGTAGCTAAAAAGAGAATAAACATTATCAATCCTCATGTGATCAATATTGATCCATTTGGATCAATGTCGAATATATATGCCTATGCATTATTATTTATAGGGGATGTGATTTTGACTCCAAAAACATAAATGAAATTTCCATTACCTATGTTTCTAATGTTGTGTGGCAAGATACATTGCAAACATACATCTTGTTAGCCTTTAAGAAGACTAGAATTCAAAATATCCATCTCAATCCCATTAAAGGATGGTAACATAGTCTAGGTGAGTTTGTTATATTATTTATCTTAATTTAAGTCCATATTATTATTTTTATCTATCAAAACTTATAAATCTTTATGAAATCCTACTTTTACCCAAAATAATCCTTTAAAGATTTTATCCTCATATTCTAGTAGAATCGATATCAAATCCCAAATTGGCTTTAAAATCCCATCTTCATGATCTCATAAGTATCTAAGATAGTTTATTATTTATGTATTAGAATTGTAAGGTCTATTTATTTCATTTAAACATCATCATTGTATGTTCATTTACATTATCTCCCTTTGTAAAATTGACCTAGCCTATTGGGTCATTTTTATAGTCTGTATCTTTGGTGTTTTTATAATTCTAAAGGATCTATTATTATCCTATAAAATCAATCATGATCTTACAAATTGACCATGATTTTATATATCAACATTAATCACTATCAATAATACTTTTCCTTTTATAAACCCATATCAATTATGGTAAATTAACAAATATATGTTTATTTTATTCATCTATATCTGTTATGTGATATCTATCTTAAATAATTTGTATTCATTTATCTTGTCAAGTTATATTTTTCATGATCTGAATCTTTTAAATAACATTTGATAAATATGTATCTATTTATCTTGTTAATCCATATTAATTTATCTAAAATAATCTATATGCAATTATCTTATCAAATATATTTAGCATGATTTGTATCTCATTTATCAAATTTGTGCACTTGATTACATAAAATAGTGGGTTGACATCCTTGTGAGGAAGTGAACCACTTACCAGGACTACTTGAGTACTAGGTAGGCCACTCATCTATCATATTAATCCAATTCTTGTCCAAGTTGTCTTTTATGTGAAATTAATCCTTCCTAGATAAAAAGGAGTTCCCACTTCATCGAATCAATGATGTACATCCCCCATCACAGTTATTCCTATTTAAACCATGTATCATTTCTATTTTTAGTAGTTTATTTTATAAGTAAAAATGAACCAAAAAAAAACTAAAATATTATGGGATGCTCGGTGGGACCTTAGGTCTCATTATTCTTACTGTGTTTTCATTATTAAATCATTTTTTGTTTCATTTTTTAGATTGTGTGTTTGCATCCAAAAAAGATAAAATATAAAATTATTTCTTCCCTTTTTAAAGCCTAAAAAATAATTGCATTCATCCCCTTACTTTTTTATATAATACACAGATAAATTTAGGAATATTAATACATCATGATTGTCACACTATCTCACACACATTCAAACCACAACAATCTTAAAAATAAGCATCAAAACATTTCCTACCCAAGTGGTCCCACTTGGATTTCATTTCCAATGAGAAAATTGACTCAGTGTACCAACTAAGTATAATTTTTTTGGAAAATATGTATAAAGGATAATCACCCAACACCCTTATCATTACAATGTGTAAAGTAAGGGGATAGGCCCTAATTTCAAGAAACATACTTCCTTCTAATACATAATCAAGCCTCAAGGTGCCTCTACATATATAGATGTTGTTAGCCTTAAAAAAACTTGAAACTAACCTTAGACCTCCAATTATTAGTATCTTCATTAACCCATCTCCCCACCACATTCTAAATTTTATTTCTTAATAATTAAAAAACTTTAAATACATTTAATAGAGTGTGTGTTTTCTTTCACTACAAGAGAGATAAATAATTATAAAAACTTATTCTTGTTTGTTTTGTGTTTTGTGTTTTTATTTTTTTTAGCATTCATCTTCCTTAATGGAATATTTGTCAATCCCACCTACATCTCCCTAATACATCAAGGATAGTCCTCCATAGTTCTATCCACAAGGAGACCTTGGGTTCACTAACATTCTAGATAACAACCCAATGGATCTTAACCACTATCTTGCATCATGAGCGAGACATAAACCTATTTATACCCTTCCTAAATCCTATCTATTTAGACATATCCCACCCCTAGAAAGGTTTGATAGACACTTGGTGGCTATGGTTTTAACCATGGGCCCCCAAACACCACCAAAAATAACTATCCTCATGCAACAAATAAGACCAACATAACAACACCACTAAGATCTAGTAGAACTCATATTTCCACCATTAATATTAAAAATAATAAACCAACCCCAAAACATCCAATCCTTCCAAAAATATCGTTCAAAATCATAAAACTATAACTTTGCAACCTATGTCTCATATACCACATACAACCCCCTTACAAAACCCACTGGTTTCCATACCTAAAAAATTACCACCAATCCAAACACATGTGACCATCAATCCTCAACATCTAATACCTCCACCATAATATTCTCATGAAATACTTCCCCAATACTAATACATATCATTTTTCAATCCATCTTATCATGAATCCATACCCCACAAGTATCATCCCTATGTTGGATCATCCCCATAAATCAACACCAAAACCATGGGTTATCACCTACCCAAATCATTTACCATCTAATTACCTCTTCAACATAGTCACATCCATCCTATGATCCTTAGTGGATTTCCCCCACATGATCCCCAATTAGACAATTTTTTTCATCCTCATAGATAGAATGTCCCATCTATAAGCATCTACCTCAGGAAATAAAGGTATACCCTATTAGAACAAATATTCAATGATTTTATAAATCTAATAGTCCCCATCCAACCATATCCTACATAATGGAAATTGCTTAAATTTACCAAATTCCAAAATAAATAAGACCCACAATAACACATCAAGGCATTCAGGCATGCATGTTACCTCATAGCCCATGATAATGTACTCCTCTTAAGAAATATTCCAATATCATTATCTTGACTATCTTTGGATTGGTATATTTCCATTCCCCAACACTCTCTTTTTTCCTTTAGTCATTAGCTCAGATTTTCCTAAATCACTTTTCAATAAACATCATAAGGAAAATAACCATCACTGATTTATATGTTATTTGACAATTTGAAGATGAATCCATTACTAAATTTTTTACCTAGTGACATAACATTTTTAATTTAATTATCCTTTTCTCTTCCCAAACTAGAACTTATTGAATTATGTTCTAGGTCCTGTGTCAGGCATATATCATCTACACTCCAAATCTAATCCCTTAAAACTTTTGACAAAGCCTTCATTATGGCCTAAAAACTAGAAATTCAATCCCTCAATCAAGGTAAACTCATATTGTAGAATAAAAATGTCAAATCATAAGTCTTTAATAAATTTAATGACTCTAATCCAAAGGCCACTAATAATAATATAGTTTTAAATGTTATCCCTCCATTGACACCTAACTAGTCTAGTCCTTCCTTTTCCTAGACACAAACTTGAAGACCACCCATGTGATTTCCCCTTAAAATTACACACCTTTAGGGGAATATTATTCTTTTATCCTTGATAATATTTTAAAGGTATCTATAATTGAGCTTCCTATGATTTGTCTTCTTGATGATTCTTATCCTAAACCAAATTGGTATAAGGAAAATTAATTTTTTAGCTACCATAGTCTAACAGGTCATGATGTTAATATATCTTTCTTCTTTAAATGTTTAGTCCAAAATCATATCAATCGAGGTGAAGTTCAAATGGTCAAACCCAACTCTCCCCCAATCAATCCTTAGATTTCTATAGATAGCCATTTCCAAATCATCCTTCCTCATCTAACTCCATATAAACACACACTAAAGATCCCAAATAGTAGGGAACTCACATGATAAATAGTATCAACAAACAAATTCTACCATAAGAAGTTAATGTGTCTCCAGACTCATCCCTTGAAAAACCATAACTCTTTATAGGAGATACCTTAAAGGAAAACCAATCCAATCTGATTGAAACCATCCTCATCACCCATTCTAATCCCATTAATCTAGTTACATGAGATCCCACAAAGGATGAATATTTTAAAGATACTTGAAACTCCACTCTAAAAATAGAAGATAAAAAGGCAAATCTAAATAAATGTCTTGGTATCCCAAAAGAAAAAGATCTCCAAAACCAACTAATAATATTAGATCTCCCATCATGATCCAAAGACAAAAACTTTGAATCAAGTTACAACAATATCACTAGCACATCTAATAACATTTAAAGGGGAAATAAACAACAAACCTAATCTAGGATAAGCCATGCATATTAGGACCTCACCCTTCAGCCAAATGGTATATCATGATCATTGAGTTACCCACTAGAGGGTATATCTAAAAGTCTCTTAGTCTCCTTATAACACCAAAACCTTTAGCCAAACGTCCCACCTCCAAATGCTAAATAACTCCACTTAAAGACATAAATAAAACACCTCTTGATAAGCCTATCCAGATAACAAATGCCAAACGTAGAAAACTCAAAATATTTCACCCTAAAAGGATGAGAAGCTGCAATAAGATCCATTATGAGGATCATATGATACCATTCTTAGGCAAATTCTACAAGAATCCTTTATTTATTTACCACCCCTTAAACCTTTCAATCCCCACACCTAAAAACCTCCATGGTATAGAGAATATAAGGTGTGTGCCTATGATAGGAATCCTACACATGATATTTAAAATTATAATGTGCTTAAATCCATAGTCTGAGATCTTTTAGAGGATGATGACCTTTTAAATGAGGAATTTTACCTTCATCCCATATTTGACTAGGAAATGCAAGAGTTATCAAAGAAAACACCAAATTTCTTCCAAAACTTGATAGGAAAACCATTCTTATAGATAAACATCATCAATATAGCTACATGATCACAAACACAAGCACCTAAAACTCAAAATCCAACCAAGGTTAAAACATCCATCATGGGGGATCATGCCTCTACATTACACTAATACCTCAAATACATATATGAGACCAAACCTACACTATCCTAGTAGATCCACATCTATTTAATTGACTCTTACTAGGGGAATATTTCTTATCACCACTTGATACCCCTCTGACTCCTCAAATGCATGGCCATCCTACCTAAAATCATGTTTATCATCCCACCCTCAGAGAGGCTACCTCCATTAGTTTCTTCTCAACTCTATACCCATTTAATTTATGGGGATAGATCAATCCTCATAAATTAACATGTCATAAGTATGAGAAAAGAGTAATTGAATAAAATTTTATCCCAGTTAACTTGGTTGTATGGATTTTAGGCATACCATTTGGCATACCTCAAAGGTAAACCAGTTGAGAGTATCTCAGTACTTTGTATTTTTTCTCTATTTATTGTTAATAGTTTTGTGTATCCAAAAATAAACTTAGGCTTCTTATTACTTATAATTTTGAAGCTCCACACATATAGCCTATAATGATATATAATCATGTGGTCATTTGACAACACTTTATTTATGACCTTAAGTGTAAACACCTCAACTTTGCTCATAGAATTTTTCTACTAGATACACTCTACCTATATATAGGATGGATCCATAAATCATTACTTCCCATAAAAAATATCACAATATCACCTTGTGTCATAGCTTTGTTTTTGAGAACATGAATTAGGCCAACTCAACTCGACCCATATTTTACTTAATCTGAATCAATAATATGGGATACAAATATATGAAGGTAATGGGCAAAATAATAGACTATTCCATTGAAGGACAACTATTCATTAAGGTACAAAGTAGTTTATAAATAAATATATATATATATATATATATATATATATATATATATATATATATATATATATATATATATATATATATATATATAGACTACTCCCTTGAAAGATTGCAATCCAAAATAAAAAAAACCAATAATCTTCCTATATTGATCAACTTTTGAATCTTTTCTAAAAGTTAACAAGCGTGCCCATAAAAATATAAAAGAAAATGTCAAATAGTATATCCCAAGAAAGCTTCCTGCATTGATTATCTTTCTAATATCTAGAAAACTTTTGGCATTGATCAATCTATATAAAAATCAAACATGGTTGGCCCTAGTTGGTCCTATTTTCATTATTACACTAAAACTTAGCCTCCAACCTAAGGAGATAACATGATCCTAATTCCATTTCTCTATCTTCCCATCTTCATATCTTTTCCCATTTTCATGAATCCTAGGCTTGGTTGATTGGCAACCACCAAAGCATTTGTTAAAATTAGACAAGGCTTGAAGAATGCATATATCATAAAGGATCTCATGCCTCACCATAATCCAAACAAACTAAGGAGTTGAATTCCACCCTAGTTACTCTTTTTTTGTATGTCATGCATCAAATCCATACGCTCCATCCATCCATCTTACACAAACCATCCAAAATTTTAAGATCTGACTGATATTCAACCAATAAGTAATTGATGTTTAGAACATACTATTTATATCTATATAAAAAATTAATGTTAATCCCATATGATCAACCTCAATCCTTTATTTTACATTTACTTGCATGCTTCATAGTTAATATCTTATACCAAAGCAAAGAAAATTACACCCATTATAGTTATGACATTTTATACATAACACCTTAGGTTAGTGGAAGATGGCCCCTTGATAGTCCCACAACCTATCCTACCTCACCCTCTATTATGATCAAATCCCTAGAGGATCTTAAAATAGTGTGTTTCACTTTGAGATAATAATCTATAAGTAGTTCCCTAACTCTTAACATAAAAATGATTTAGTTAGACCTCCCTATCATTTGTTTTCTTGGTAGCCAAATTAGTTTCCACTTGTTGACAATGGTGGTTATATGTTTTCTTTACCTTGGGGTATTTCTATCTGTAATAACCCTATCCTTGTAAGTGTAAGCCAGTTTCTTACTCATAAAATCTACATGATTTACATTCATTTTTATCACTTAGATCCTCATCCTATCCTACCATCCACATCATTTTAAACCAATAACCATCTCATTATCCTATTATAGCTCCTATTATGCGGGTTAATTCCTACTCACACATACCTAGGGCATTAAAAACCTCTTGGTTTTTGTCTTGTGGCTAATTGCTACACACTGCTTAACAAAAAGGGGAAATGTAAACACTAGAATTATGCACCATAAGTCTTTTATGACATGTTCATTATGGTTGAGTTTTATATCCTAAAATACTAAAATAGGCTAAGTTTTATATCCTATAATATTATACTACCTTAAGTCTAAAACCTATAATTTGCATCGTAACTCTTAGAGATCTAAAACCCCTCTCAAACATCTTGAAAGTATATACATAAAATATAACTTAAAGTATAAGGAAGTAAATGTCTATTTATAGATGTTAAATTATACTTAATTTTTTATTTTACGTATATACTACTTGATTCACCCATGGTAATTAGTTTTACGAATTATCATCTTAATTATTTTAACTACCCATAATCTTAAAATATGTAAAAAAATCCCTTTTAACCAAGAAAATATGTATCTCTAACACCCTCCCTCATAATAAAAAACATGTAACAAACAATAAACCTATTTACTTAGCTTAGCATATGGTTGATAATAATTTATTGGCATGTAGTTAAAAAGATCACAATCATTATCAATCCTCCTATGATCAGTGTTGATTCATTTCGGTCAACATTTATTATATATGCATGTATGTTTCTATTTGCAGGGGACATGATTTTGACTCCAAAAATGTTGATGAAATTTCTAGTTCATGTGTTTATGATGTTGCATGGCAAGATACATTGTAAACAAAGATATTATTAGCCTTCAAGAAGCCTAAATTAAAAATATCCATCTCAATCCCATTGAAGGATGGTAGTACAGTCCAAGTAAGTTTATTATATTATTTATCTTAATTTAAGTTCATATTATTTATGTTATCTATCAACACTTAGAAATATTTAGGAAATCCTAATTTTACCCAAAATCATCATTTAATGCTTTTATCCTCATATTATAGTAGAATTGATATCAAATCCCAAATTGGATTTACAATCCCATCTTCATGATCTTAGAAGTATCTAAGATAAGTTCTTATTTATGTATTATCATTACAGGGTCTACTTATTTCATTTAAAATCATCATTGTATGGTCATTTGCATTATCTCCTTTTATAGAATTGGCATGGCCTATGTGAATCATTTCCATAGTTTGTATCCTTAGAGTTGTGATAATTCTATAAGATCGATCACGATCCTACATAATCAATCATAGTCTTGTAAATTGACCATGATTTTATAAATTGATATTGATCACTGTCAAGAATCCTTTTCCTTTTAGAAAACCATATCAATTGTAGACAATTATAATATATATATTTATTTTATTCATTTATATTTGTTTATCTTATATCTATCCATCTTAAATAACCTATATTCATTTATCTTGTCAAGTTATCTTTTTCATGATCAATATCATTTAGATCACACTTAATAAATTTGTATCTATTTATCCTTTTAATCCATATCAATTTAACTTAAATAATTTGTATTCATTTTTCTTATCAAATATCTTTAACATGATCTATATCTCATTTATCAGTCTTATATGCTTGATTTGATAAAATAGTGGGTTGACATCTTTGTGAGGAAGTGTACTACTTCATGGGACTGATCGAGTACTAGTTATTCCACTCATTTATCTTATTAATCCAATCTTATCCAAGTTATCTCTTGTGTGAAGGTAATCCTTCCTAACCAAAAAGAATTTCCCACTTTATTGGATCAACATTATGCATTCCCCATCATAGGTATCCTATTTAAACGCTATATCAGTTATATTTTTAGTATTTTATTTTATTAATACAAATAAATCAAAAAAATAATAAAACACTAAAATTTATTGTTTGTTTTGTCAAATTAAAATCAGTCAAAACTTTCATGTATTGCACACCACTTTTAACTAAGAGGTATTATGTTGTTGATTTTATTTCAAACATTTGCCTTGGATTTCTATGTAGAAAAACATTATTTAACATTTTTTAAGGGAGCTTTGTTACATTTCCCAAATTATTCCAAAACACATTGCCTTATCTAAAACCAAGTTCTAAAACTGTTCATACCTTTTATTTTAGAATGTGCAATTATGTTGCTTATTTGAGTCTAGCCCTTTTTCCTTTAGAAAATTTTAGTGTTTTGTATTAAATTTGAAATTTAATTTTTTGAAGTTCAAATCCTAAACTAATCATGTTTACACCAAAGCATCATCTAATTTGGGCTTAGGTCATTTACCTCTTACATTTAGATTATGTTGGATTGATTTCTTATTTGATTAAAAAGACCAATTTCTTAGACTTAGTAATTGTTTGTTTCCATGTGCCTTTTCTATATTTTGTTGTGTTGAGTTATAAAATGTCATATGTTTGTTTTTAAAGAGTATTTTATGAGCCAATTACCAAGTCTTTTTATGATCCAATTATCGAGTCTTTTGTAAGCCAATTATCAAGTGTCTTTCAAGCTAATTACCTTATAATTAGATAATTTTATAAGCCGTTTATTGAGTTTATCCAAGCTAACTACCTTAAATTTATATTATTTTTTGAGTTCTTGTTTAAATTTACCTTTGTTTCTAAGTATAGCTTTGTGACTTTTGACTGAAGGCCTGGCATTATTTTCCACACTAATGATTATAATTGCCTTGTGGAAAATCATTACCCTTTCAACCTATAAAATTTATGTTTTGATGTTTGACATAGTTTGTGACTATTTTACCCTATTTATATACCTTTTCCATTGATTATAACTACCTTTGGTCAAATCGGTACCTTTGTTAGACCGGTTTCACTTTTTTATTCTACCCTTGATTTAGACCTAGATTAGTTGTTTCACCCTTTGGACCTATTTTAATAACCAAAGGTTTTTTTGTCTCAAACCTCAATTTTTTAATATTTTATACCTTTTTTTTCAAGAGAGTTATTCATATATCCGAACATGCCTCATTATACACATAGTGAGACTATGTAGAATCTAGACTATGAAAAATTTATTACTAGTGACCCCTTTATTCAATAATTATATGGTGATGATATAGCATATGATAAAAATCCATATCCATATTATAATATTCCATATGAAGAACAAAGGAAAGACCCAGTAACATAATACTTGATAAATGCACCATCCTATCTAGGACAAGAGAAAGAATAAATGAATCAATATCTTGCTAAAATGACACCTATTATTAAACAAAGCCAAAAATAATATCTCTATTATGTAAAAATACCAATAAGTTATGCCCCATATTATTTTTATCACCATTTTATAGAAAAAATATGAAATTCTAGTCTAGATAGTAGAAGTAGCAGTAAAACTCCCACTTGACTTCCCATGTGAAAGTTTGTTTAGTTTGATTATAACACCTAATAATGTGACTCATAACCAAAAATTTAAATAGGAATCAACTAGTTACAATCAAAATTTAGCTCAAGAACCTCAATAGAGCCACATATCACTTTCAAAAGGAAAAGGTCCTATGGATGATTCATTAGAAAAGGTATAACAAGCATACCAAAATTACCTTATCCTAAATCAAAATTTCAATGCCATGGCTATTTCAAACATGCCACTTATAGATCTAACTCTTTCAATAGGGCCAAAAATATATTATTTAGGATATTCAAATAATAAAATATACCCCTTAATCCAAATCACATTGGTAGGAGACATGTACAATGTCATAATTATAGTAGAAATTTTTTATCTCATATGGAAGATCTCACTCAAAACATAGTGGATAGCATGTAAGTGCATTCCAATGTGAAAAAAAGTATGTCTAATATAAATATGAGAAACACATATAATATTCCTCCAACCAATGATTATATTTGTTTGTAACAATATGGGTTAGGTACTCTTGGTTTGAAAACACAACAAACAGCCTCCACTCCTCAACTAGTTACTTCCTCAAATGCACAACAGGGGAAACTAGCCAAAAACATACCAACATACCACCTACATAAGTGTAGAACATTACTCCACCTCAATAATTTAAAACAAATTTTATGACACAATAAGCATATACCAATATACCATAAACATTTAAAACATTTCCTAATCGATAACATGTTTCTATTGGTCAATAAAAAGTGTTGGTTGGTCAATAATAAATGCCAAACCCCTAGCAAGTTCCCAATCAACAAAAGGTGTTTGCATAAAAATAAGATCCTAATTACAATAGGTACAAAGTTATAGGAAATAATTACCTTTCACCCAATAGGTATTACACATACAATAGGGATCTAACTTTTAACACCTTCAACAATAGGGTATAAACTACTAGCAGGTACCCTATATATAGTAGGGTTTGACAAGTAGAGAGTAATTTCCAATCAAAACTCAGTAATACCAACATATTTCACCTAACCAATGGCACTACCAAAACTATAATAACCAACTATTATCAACAAAAACATATTATGTACAAATAGTACAATCCTAATGCATGTGTACATATTATTGGTTGATCAGCCAATCAAATAAATGTTCCATAATATGCCACTCCTTCATTATACCCAATCAAGGTAATCCACCTTTGAATAAATAACCCCAATAGAAACATGCCACACCATATAATTTCCTAGCTCAGGGTTTATAGCAAATGAAGGATTCATTTCAATTAATTCAAACTAGAAAGCAAATAAATAAGTTCAAACTAGATGAGATATTCTCATATCCATTGAATATGGATTACCTCCAAATACCATTTCCTTTGAGTTATGATCTACCCAAATTTGATAAATATAGGGTCAAAGGCAACCCCAAATGTCATTTAAAAGAATTATTTGTTGTTTTCTAACCAATGGACTACAATGCCATATATTTGCTTCTATTTCCAAGAAGTCTAGCTGGACAAGTGTTGGAATTGATTCTAAAAATATCAAATAATTATGTACCATACTTTGACAACTTTTTTGAGAAGTTTGTACAACATTTTTCATATAACATCAAAGTTGATATTACATTTATAGATTTGGGCCAAGAAAAATATAGTAAAGGTGAAATATTTGTTACTTACTTCCACTGGTGAAGATCACATCCTAGCTAAATCACTCATAATTTTCTTGATAAGTAATTAACCATGATATTCTACCAGATTTTACACAATAAGATATCTTATTATCTCAAGTTGTAATGTGCTCACACATTTGAAGAGGTTATTGAGAAAGGGATATAGATTTAAAAGGCCCTATTCAACAAAAGGATTATCAATCTATCTTATTCTAATAAAAACTTGAGCCAAAACCAACATTAAGGCCATCATAACCATAGTTCTATTTAAATACTATCTTCAATGCCAGATGAAGACAATACTAATGAATGGCCACAGGCCTACAACTAAAACATTGGTAATGGGGTTAGTGAATCATGACATGTTTAAAAGGTGAAAACACTAGTTTTTAATTTACCTCCACCCATTCAACAATCACCACCTTCATTCATTCAACCTAGACCTCCATAAAACTAGTCATAAAATCAGCCCAATTACAAGCACCTCCTCCTAGGAGAAGACTGCCCATTGCCATCGCATTCAGTGACCTTAGAGAGCTTATTGATTTTATATTGTATAATATAGTTCAATCAAATATGATTATCTATCCTATTCCAAATCCATTTATTGAAGTAATTCCTTTTTCCAATCGGTACAAAGAACACAAATTTTGTGAGTAACATTATTTTAAGGGATACTTCTTATACCAATGTATATTGTTAAGGAATTTGATTGAGAACATGACTAATAATTGAGAGATATAATGGAATATCCATCCTCTTACAACTAATCATAGCTTGGGCATATATCAAAATACCTTTCCTCAACATATAAATAAATAAAAACACTAATAAAAACAATAACAGTGGCAAGGAACACCACTACAACAAAAAAACAATAGTAAAAATACCAATAATAATTACAATAATATAATGGTTAGAATGAAGGGAGAACTAACTAATAAAATCAAGAAGGACATCATGCCATTGTATATACTTACAATAATGTTGTAATACATATTGTGGGTGATCATCTTACCACCATTACCATTATCACCAGATAGATACCAATAGACCAAGACCTTTACCTAACAATACCTATTAGCTAAACAATGGCTACCAAAATCCTTATGCTAGTAATCCTTTTGTAGATTGTGATAGTAGCTAGGATCAACACTACCCATGAATTACCATTTCAAGCCATATTGCCTCTTCAACCAATTACAAATGACCAATACTTGATTGATATTATTTGATCACAACTTGATAAGTGAATATCACCATCAAGAAACCAAAACCAAATGCCACAAATAAACCCATTCAGACCTCTATGTCTATCAAAAGTAAGACAATTATGAAAATCTAAGGGAATAACTATGACATTATAGAATAGATACAAAATACACCTACACAAATATCAATCATGGATTTTCTACATAGATCTAAAATTGACAATAATATATGAAATAAATACATGCACCAATCCATTGTACTTGATTACATTGTGCTTGATAAATTGTAGGCCATTGTAGGACATTTAGCCCTTGGGTAATGACTTACCTTTGTCCAAAGTGACATGTCATCCTTAATCATATTGCATAATAAACCCTTGTATATAGAGGTTGGTATAACTTGACATATAGCTAAATATGTCCTTGTAGGTAATGGTTCATGCCTAAACATTTTATCTTTAAAGTTGATAAAGCATCTTGGATACATAATAGTCAATCTACAACCATATACCATTATTATTAAAACATATGATAACAAGGAGTGGGAATCAAAAGTACTATCAATTTTTAATGGTTATTGGGCCTTTGACCCATGACAATTTTTTAAATATTCTTAACCTAGAGTTATCATACAACTTGCTCTTAAGTTGACCTTAGATTCATGAAATCAAGGACATACCTTCCATGTTACATCAATGTGTTAAATTTATGCATTCAAGAATGGAATTGACTATACCAACTGATCTCCAACCTTACCAATAGTAAGAACATATTGAGATAGAGTAAAATAGATATAATTATCACTTTGTCCTAAATCCTATACATAAACCTAATGCAATAAAAGTTGATAAAGCCAAATCCATTGAATTAAAACCAAAAGCTAATTACATTGACCCTAAAATCTTAGCTTCAACCTCATCTACACCTCCACTAGACATTATCAAACATTATTACGTATTTGATAAAGGTATAGGAGAGTAAAATACTCATGACTCTTTCCAAATTACCAAGTTTCCATAAAACCCAAAATCTTATAAGAGACAGAAATTTAAGACAACTTGTATGGAGTGGCACACTAAGGTAAAATCTCATCTTAGCAAACCCATTGTTTTCAAACTAGAATTTGGCCTAGAATAAGGCCCTTTAGCTGAAGATGATTCATGCATTGGAGAGTTTTCAATGATGTCATTATGATTTCATGTATGTGTCTAGGTGAGTGGATGAAGTGCCTTGATAGTCTAAGTAACAATGATAAGGTATACAATGTGGTTATCTTAGTATGATTGAAATATGCTTGGTTGATATTTTGTTTTTTTAGGGTTATGAATGCTTAGGAATGAGTATGGTGAAATAAGGTTGTGCAAGATGTCTTATCAGAGGTCAAGGATCCATTGAGTGCTTGTGTGCATGAATGGAATTCATCTAGTTCTTCATTTTGTTCATCTAGGCATAAATGGTCTTATAGCATAAAATTCTAAGGAGGAATTTTTATGTCATAATATCTCACACATGTGAGGGTTCTAGGAGATTCTCAATATATGTATGAATTATCCTATGTCAGGAGATCACATGTTTCAAGTTTCAGATCATGCAACTAAGCGTAGACAAAGTTGCTAAGGTGAAAATTTGGTCCCTCAGATAAAAGTGCAAAAAGTTCCAATACTTAGTTAATTTTCAAAGGCATATCTAACGGTCCATGTTTCATCACATAAAAGATCAATGGTGTGAAATGAATCTAAGCTCAAATACGTTATTTGTCTAAGTACAAGAAAGAGCCAAGTAAGTAGTTTGGTGATGGCATATCTCACACATGTGGATGTTTTAGGAAGAAATGGTCATATGGGTGTGTTCTCTATTTTTCCTATTTTATATGGTTCAAATTTGAGAACATGTGAGTGCGAGAGGTAAAATATATGATTGTGCAAAGTTGTCCTTCCAAGTAGATAACAATGGTCCCCATACTTAGTCTATTTTAATCGATGTTAAATATCAAGACCAGATGGAGATATAATGGCTCATAGGTGATCATATAGTGAATATATATGGTGAATTTTGAGTCAAATGAGTTAAAGTGTTCATTAGTTAATGAATCTAAAGATCAATCTCCTTACAAAAAGATCAACAGAGTGTGTTTGTTCTAAGGTGTCAGGAAGCAGCGAGATAAGGACAAGTGTTAAAAGTTTAACATTGAGCAAAGTTAAAGATCAAGATTATTCTAAGATTCAATGATGATTATATTTTCATAAATATATAGATCAATGGTTTAGATTTATTGAGATGATTTCAAGGTATCCAATGTTTAACATAGATAGAAGACTAAACTATGTACAAGAGATTGATGGAGCATATTAAGTCAAATAGTCAAGATGAAGATATAATGATGAGTGATGAAAGGTAAAGGTCAAACTACTTAAATTAAGATTGATGGTGTTTATTTAATCTAAGAGGTGAGGACATGAGATAAGGACAAGGTGTTTGAGGTTTATCTATGACCGTTGGTAGTTGAATTTTGTAAAGGGAAAAACTAGTGTTCTATATTTTTCCATAACTTTTGATCCAATATGAGTCCAAAGGTTCTATAAAAAGAAAAGTTGAAGATAACTCCATGGATAATATATTTAACCTAGTTATAAAATTTGAGTTTATATATAGTCAAATATATTGAGTTCCAAAGTTGACTATGTTTGACTATGTTTTGTAAGTAACCCAAGAAAGATATTTGTGCTTGTCTTGATGATGTTCATATGTTTTATGATATACTAGCTATTAGAAAGTATTGTGGACTCATTTTAGATAAATTGTATGGTATTTATAGTTTTTACAAATTGATATTATGTATGAACAAAGGCTTAGAAGTTGACTATGTGTTTTTTCATGATGTTCTTATGTACCAAGTCAGTGTTTGAGTAGATTGATCATATGCATAGGTGAGCAAAGTTGACTATGATAATTTGAAGAAGTTAAAAGGGTCATGTGGAGTATAAATATGCATTTATAAGTGGTCATATGTTCTTATTTTTCTCAATGAAGTGATAAATGGGTGAATAAGTCTCCATGAGACATATAAGAGCTATAAGGGCCTAATTGAAAGGTGTAGTTGCTTAAGGGTGACCCATAGATGATATAAATAAGCTATTAAGATTGTATTAATTGATGTATTTATGTGAGATAAGACTTAAGGGTTAAGGTAAATCTAATGGTTGACCAAGAAGATATTTATCATGAAGGCTCTATATATAGTGAAACCAATGGAGATGGTTTCTAGACATGAAAGAGGTGTGTGTGTGTGTGAGAGAGAGTTGTAGAGAGAAGGAGAGGGAGAGTGACCATAAATGAGTCAATGAATATAGTAGATTGAGGACTATGTGTATGACCTATGGGTCATTTTTCTAATGTCAAAATAGTTCTCTTGTAGGTTGAGGATGAATAAATAGGTCTAGGGTGATCCAAAAGTGTGTTTTGGATGCTTTTCATGTGAGTGAATGATAGATGTTATCTGTGCGAGCTTGTTGGATAGTTTGAGATATAGATCAAAATATGGACTATGTGTATGACCATTTGGTCATGTTTTTTATGTGGTGATAGATTTGTTGCTAAGGAGTGAAGAGTGATCCAAAAAGTGCCTTTGGATGCATTGTTTGTGTAGAGTTGAAGAGAGATGATATACTTTGTATCTTTATTAGATTGATAGGAAATTAGTTTTTAGGAGATTTTTTTTCATAGGTGTTATTTTGGATACTAAAATGTTTTTTATCCTCATTACAAGGTGAAACTTGCTAAAATTCTAGTTGTTTTGGTTGCTCAGCTAGATAGGTGTGGTAGCACCTTGTGGGATTGTAGTCTCACTAAATAAGGGATAGTAGTTCCTTGATTAGTTGTATCTAGTCTAAATTATTTCTTGTTATTATAGCATAGTAGTCTAATTTTAGGTTCTAGTGGGTTTTCTCCCCCAAGAGGGTTTCCCACATATATCATGTGTTATGTGATTGATCTTGCATTATCTCTCTTGTTCATTGGTATTAAAGATATGTATGCTTTATGAAAATCTTGAGGTAATTGATTAAGAGTTTTAAAGGATTGAAATTGAATTTGGAATATCTAGGTTCATTTATTCACCCCCCATCTCAATTATTGTACTTGTAACAATTGGTATAAGAGTAGGTATTTTGGAGGAAGCATAATAACTTGAAAGAGATCCTAAGTGGTACAAAGATGGATAATTAGTTAAGGAAATAAAATATTAAGTTGAAATAAATGGTCAAAAGTCTTGAAGAAAATATTAGTAATATCGAAGATAAATCATGTACAATGAAGGATGACATGGTTCGAGAAAATAAGAGGAATAAAGAAAATATCCAATTTTTTAGAATCTAGATAAAGGTTGCATGTTCAAACGTAAGAGCTAAGGAATTTGAATATGTTCAATTGAAGACTAATCTTGTTTCCCTTAAATATGAGTATGAAAATTTCATAATAAAGATATAAAAGTTGAAAAAGATAGAAAATAATCATGAGAAGCCTTAGTATGGTGAGGAGAATGCAAGCATGTATGGTATGAAGACACAAGGACAAGATCTAGAGGCATCAATCAAGAATTTACAGGTCATCATGAATAAATATCTCAATTAAAAGATGGAATAATTAGAAATTAAATTCATGACATACTCAGATGTGATCTTATCCAAGGATAAAAATGATTTCATCTCTACTAAAAGGGTCAATAATGAAAATTCATGGATCAATAATGCTTAAGAAAAAATAAGGTCAAATATGAATAATGTCTTTAATGGGTATTATTTATCCTATAATCAATTTTGTCATAGATATAGGGACTATTCCCTCTCTCCAGAGATAAAAAATGATATCATATGTTAACATTTTAACCAAGAAATTCATAGAGCTAAAAACTACAAAAGAGTATTTTGGAAAAAGGATATACAAGTCATTGACACCATAAAATGGTTCAAGGAGACTAAGTCTAAAGAAGAAAAGAAGTAAAATCCAAGTAGTTAACCAAAGGAAGAGTCATTATTTGTTTAATAAACCTTGCATACTCAAGAAGATGAGAACAAGAGATGTTTCATAGATAGTGGATGCTCAAATCATATGATAGGAGACAAGAGCAAGTTTATCTCTCTAAAAAATAGCAACCTAATTACAGTTAGATTTGGTGATAACAAATCTACTAATATAGTAGGAAAAGGTATTGTGAGTTTGGATAATGGTCATACTAGGACTGAAAATGTCTTATATGTATAAGGTTTAAAACATAATCTTTTAAGTGTGTGCCAAATGTGTAATCAAGGAAATGTTGTAACTTTTCATGATGCTGTATGTGAAGTAAGAAAGGTAAAATCTAGAAAATTAGTTACAAATTTTAATAAAATAGATAACAACATGTATGTATTTTATGAATCCAAGGAGGAGTGCTTTATGAGTCAATTAGAAGAAAATTGGATTTGACATAGAAGGTTTGGACATATAAATTTTGACAATATGGTAAATATTAGTTCAAAGGGGTTGGTAAATCATATGCCCAAGATTTCTAAGATTACTCATTCTCTTTGCAAGGCATGTCTTCATGAGAATCAAACCAAGAGAATATACAAAACAAAGGAATTCTCCACTATCAATACATTGGACTTGATCCACACTAATCTATGTGGACCTATGAGAACTCAAAGTATTCAATGTAATAGCTCCTTCATGCTTCTCATTGATAATTCTACTAAGATGACTTGGATATTCTTTCTTAAATAAAAATTAGAAGATTTTTCAAGATTTATGGCATTTAAAGCTCTTTTAGAAAATGATAAAGGTTTAAAGATAAAGTGTGTGAGATCAGATAGAGGAGGTGAGTTTTGGTATCATAAGTTCAATGATTTTTGTGAAGAACAAGGGATAAGAATCTAATATTTTGATGCTAGAACACCAAAATGGAATGGTGTTGTTGAAAGGAAGAATAGGAATATTATATATATATTAATAGAAACATTATATAAGATGCAAAATTATCAGATGGATATTGGGAAGAGGTACCCAACACTTTAGTTTAAATCCTAAATAGGTGTCAAATCAAAGTAAACAATGATAAGATTCCTTATGAGTTATGGAAAAATAGAGTAGCTAATGTCAAACATTTCAGAGTGTTTAGGAAAAAGTACTTAATTAAAAGAGATGAAGATAATCTTGGAAAGTTTGATTCAAGATATAATGAGGGAATCTTCTTAGGTTAATCTTCTATCAGTACTACCTACAGGTGCTTCAACAAGAGACTTCACAAGATTGTTGAAATTTCAAATGTAAGGATATATGAGACAAGTAGAGTCAAGAATCCAAAATTAGAGGTAAGTGACACAATTAATAATTATATTACAAACAGTGATGAATTATATATTCAAATAGATAATGAAAGTAAAGATGAGGAAGAAAGACAAGACTCTAAAGCTCTATCTAAAAGAATTTAGAAATATCATCCAATCTCTCAAGTTATTGTAAATGTTTATGAAAGGTTATAGACTATAATGAGAAGGTTGATCAATCAAAATCAATAAGACTCAATGTTGTTATCCATGATTGAACCTAAAATTTATTATGGAAGCTAGCAAAGATGAAAGTTGGAATGATGTAATGGATGAAGAAATTGATCAAATATAAAAGAATGAAACATGGGACTTATTTCCTAGGCCAATAGATAAAAATATTTTAGGTACCAAGTGGGTTTTCAGAAAGAGAATGGATGAGAAAGGATAAGTAACAAGGAACAAGGCTATATTAGTGTGTAAAGGATATGCTTAGGTTTAAGGAATAGATTTTGATGAGACTTTTGCTCTTGTGGAAAGAATGGAAAAAAATAGACTCTTCTTGGCATATGCAAGTTTCAATGGTTTTACATTATATCAAATGGATGTGAAATTTGAATTCTTGAATGGAAAATTAAAAGAATAAGTCTATATTGAGTTACCTGAAGGATACTTCATGTCAAGTAAACAAGATTTTGTGTTTAAATTGAATAAGGTTATGTATAGTCTTAAAAAAGATCTTAGAGCTTGGTATGATAGGTCAGCTAAGTATATTTTGAGTCAAGTTTTTAAAAGAGGGGTAGCTAATAGTAATTTGTACATTAAGATATAAGGAAATCTTAAATTAATAGTAATTTTATATGTTGATGACATAGTTTTTGGATTTGACAATGATAAAATAAGTAGAGAATTTATAGATAATATGAAGACTGAGTTTGATATGTCAATGTTGGGAGAACTATATTTCTTCTTAAGATTATATATTAATAAAATTGATGCAAGGATATCCATTTCACAATATATATACATCAAGGATATTATAAGGAAGTTTGACATGGTGGATTGTAACCTAATGGGTACTCCAATGATCATAGGATGTAAGTTAAGTAAAATAGATGACTCACCAAAAGTTGATCAAACTTTATATAGATCCTTGATTGAAATTCTTTTGTACTATACTACTTCTAGGCTTGATATCATGCAAGAAATGGTTCTTTTATGAAGGTTTCAGTCTGACCCTAGAGAATGTCAATTAAAATCAGTAAAAAAGATCCTGATATATCTTAAAGTCACCATAGAGTATTGGTTATGGTATCCCAGGAGTAAAGAATTCTCTTTGAAATCATATATTGATGCATATTGGGCAAGATGTGTGGATGATAGGAGGAGTACCAATGGTGGGGTATTATTCATTAGGGAATGCTTGGTGTCTTGGCTAAGTAATAAGAAATCCTTAGTGTCTCTATCAACTATAGAATATAAGTATATAGAATTTTCCTCTTGTTGTACTCAAGTCATGTGGATGAAACAAATTTTGGAGGATTAAAAAGTAAGACAAAATAGACCTTTTCATATTTATTGTGACACTACTAGTGTAATTAGTATCTCAAATAATACTGTTATGCACTCAAAAACAAAGAAAATTCCTATTAGATATCATTTATTTAGAGTATAAGTGACTAATCAAAGTTTTAAGTTAGAGCATGTTCCTACAAAAGAGCAACTTGTACATATTATGACCAAACCATTGTCAAAATCTAAATTTGAGTATCCAAGACAAAGATTGGGTGACATTTATTTCTCTATGAATAAATATAAGGTCTTTAGTTAAGGGGGAGTAATAATTTTTTGAGATTCATCTAGAGTTTTGTAAAGAAGCTATAGTGTAGATCCAGAGTTGGTGGTCATGGAAGTGTCTTAAAAGAGAAGGATAGTAAGTTTGTATGGTGGTTTTTCATGGTGTGTGGAGATATAAAGATTCTCAAGAGGTGAAATGGCTTAGAGATCTTAGGGGGACTCCCATTCATATGTTTCTTGGCGAGTTCCATCATATTTCAATACTTTATGGGTTCTTTATTCATTGGTTACAATGCTTGGTTGAAGAAGCATGTTGGCATGTAGCAAGAAAGATGTTGTCAAGGCAAGAATAGGCAGGCTCAAGGTAAGGGGGAATTTGTAATATATTTATAATATTGTCTTTACCTATTAGTATTATTTTTAGGTCCTCAAGATTACTTGGTGCCCACTTTGTCATTATGTCAAAGGTGGAGAAAGTTCCTATTGTGGAGTGCTTAAAGAGAGAGAAGAAAGGTGAGATGTATATTACTATATGATGGTTATTGACATCAAAGATAAATGAGGATATTGTTGGAGAGTTTTCAATGATGTCATGGTGATGTCATGGAAGTGTTCATGTGAGTGGATGAAGTGCCTTGATAGTCTAAGTGAAAATGACAAAGTGTGCAAAGTGCTTATCCTAGTATGATTTAAGTATTCTTGGTTAATCTTCTATTTTGGTAGGGTTAGGAATATTTAGGGATTAGTATGGTGATTTGATGTTATTAAATAGTTACTATCAGAGGTTAAAGATGCATTTAGTACTTGTTTTTATGAATAGAATTCATCTAGTTCTTCATTTTTTTCATCTAGGCATAAATGGGTTTGTAACAAAAAAATCTAAGGAGGCATTTTGACATCATCATATCTCACATGTGAGGGTTGTAGGAGCTATTAGATATATGGATGGATTATCCTATGTGAGGAGATCACATGGTTCAAGTTTCATAACATACGACTAAGTGCAACCAAAGTTACTAAGGTTTAATGTTAGTCCATTAGACAAAAGTTCACTAAGTTATAATACTTAGTCAATTTGCAAAGGTAGATCTAATGGTTCACATTTCATTGCATCAAATATAGATAGTGTGAAATGAATCTAAGCTCAAATACATTATTTGTCTAAGTACAAGAAAGAGATAAGTAATTAGTTTGGTGATCATATATCTCACATAAATGGATGTTTTAGGAATAAATGGTCATATGGGTTTGTTCTATATTTTGCCTCATTTATATGGTTCAAATTTGAGAACATGAAAGTGAGTGAGGTAAAAGATATGACTATGAAAATTTGGCCTTCTAGGAAGATAACAATGGTCCCCATATTTAGTCTATTTTTCTCGATGTTAAAGATCAATACTAGATGGAGATCTAATGGCTTATGGGTGATCATATAGTGAATATTTATGGTTTGTGTTGATTAAAATGAGTCAAAGTGTTTGTTGGTTAATGAATTTAAATATTTATCTCTTTATAAAAGGATCAATTGATCATATTTATTCTAAGGTATCAAGAATCATTGAGATGAGGACAAGTTTTCAAAGTTTAACATTGAGTAGAGATAAAGATTAGGATTATTATAATATCCAATGGTGAGAAAATGTTTATACATATATAGATAAATAGTGTGTATTTAGTTAGATAATTTCAAGGTGTCCAATGTTTAACATAGATAAAAGACCAAGCTACATATAGGAGATTGATAGAGTGCATTAAGTCAAATAATCAAGATGAATATACGATGATGAGTGATGAAAGGTAAAGGTCAATCTACTTCAAGGAAAATTTATGGTCTATGTTTAATTTAAGATGTGTGGACATGAGATGAGGATAAGGTGTCTGAGGTTTATCTATGAACATTGGCATTTGAATATTTGAATTTTGTAAAGAGAAAAACTAGTGTTCTATATTTTATCCATAAATTTTGATCCAGGATGAATTCAAAGGTGTTATAAAATAAAAGTTAAATAGGACTCCATGGTGAATATATTAAACCTAGTTAGAAGGTCTAAATATATGTATAGTAAAAGATATTGACCTCCAAAGTTGACTATGTGTTTGACTATGTTTTATAAGTAGCTTGAGAAGGATATTTGTGATTGTTTTGATGATGTTTAGATGTTTTATGATGTATTAGATATTGGAAAGTATTGTGGGCTCATTATAGATGATTTGTATGGTATTTATCAGTTTGACCAATTGATATTCTATATGAACAAAGACTTATAAATTGACTATGTGTTTTTTCATGATGTTCTTATGCATCAGGTTAGTGTTTGAGCAGATTGATCATATGTATAGGCGAGTAGAGTTGACTATGATCATTTAAGGAAGTTAAAGGGGTCATGTGGAGTGGACCTATGCATTTGGAAGTGGTCCTATATTCTTATTTTTCTCAATGAATTGATAAATGGGTGAATAGGTCTCCATGAGACCTATAAGAGCTATAAGGGCCTAATTGAAAGGTGTAGCTACTTAAGGGTGATCCATAGATGTTATTACCAACCTATGAGGATTGCATTAAGTCATGTCTTGATGTGAGAGAATATTTAAGGGTTAAGTAAAGTATAATGGCCAACCAAAATATGTTCATCATGATAACTCTATATATAGTAAAACCAAAGGAGATGGTGTCTAGACTTGAAAAAGGTGTGTGTATGTGAGAGTTGTGGATTCAAGGAGAAGGAAAGTGACTAGTAGATGAGTTGATGAGTAGATTAGATTGAGGAATGTGTGTATGATATGTGGCTCATATTTTTGATGTGAGAATAATGATCTTTTAGGTTGAGGATGGGTGAAGAGGTCTAAGGTGATCCAAAATGATGTTTTGGATGCTTTGAGTGTGAGTGAAGGATAGATGTTGTCTTTGTGATCTTGGTGGTTAATTTGAGAGATAGATCAGAGTATGGAGTATGTGTATGACCACTTGGTCATGTTTTTAATGTGGTGATAGAGTTGTTTCTAAGGAGTGAAGAGTGATCCAAAAGGTTGATTTGGATGCATTTTGTGTATAGAGTTGAAGAGAGTTGATATAATTTGTATCTCCATCAAATTGGTAGGAAATTAGTGTTCAAGATATGTTATGTTCATAAGTTTCATTGTGGTTACTCAACATTTAGGGGTTCATATGCTCTTTATAAGGTGAAACTTGCTAAAAGTCTAGTTATTATGGTTGCTATTGTAGGCTTAATTTTTACCCTTAGAGATTTTTCTTTAATCTCTCTCAAATTAAGCTAAAAAATGGAAACAACCCTAGGATGTGGATCACCTATGGTGGGGTTAAACATTTGGATTAGGTAGGATTCCTCTTCGATGCTCACCTAAAACTAATCCTAAACTAATTATTCACATGGAAAAAGGTTAGAAAGTAGATAAAGGATCCTAATAAAGTTAACTAGGTGATGCACCAAATTTAAAATAGAAACTCCCAAAGCTTGAACCCTCACTAGATCTGTAGAGGACAATATTGGCTCACATAATCTCAAGATCAGGATGATTGCATAAATATTTCATGGAAGAGGTTCCAAGTAGAAAATTAATATAGACCTAAAAAAAACATTGAAAACTCCCTAACAAGGGTAGAAAGAAGGACCATGGATGAGGAAGATTCTCCTTCACACAATGCCATATTGCATAACTAACCAAACATAGATCCAAGGTAAGAGATAGGTAGAGAAAATTATATATTGCATCAAGAGGTATTTCTTAAAAATGCTTTCTAGGGTTGATCCTAATTAAGATGAGCATATTTTGAATATCATAGAGAGTATCCCTATCTCCCATAAAGATGAAAAAGTCTAAAATCTGAGAACCTTTACAAAAGAGAAGAGAAAGGGATAATATAGGAGAAGGAGAAAAGAGAGAAGAGGGATCATGTTTTAATAACAATTAATGAGATTAGATATTTCAATGGTTATTCCACCATTATTTGGTCCAATCATAACTTGTCCATCATCAACAATTAATCCTCAGCTAGATCTAATAACCTTCAAACTCTCATCATTGGTTGAGAGGTCTACTAGAATACAAGGACTTGTTCAGCATGATGACAAAGTCTATTTAAGTAGAATAAATTCCCCTAACTATTTTTCCAACTACCAGTGCATCACTTTAGGACCCTAAGCCCACTTGACATGTTCATGAGGATCAAATCCTCAAGTTCTAAAACTAATAGTTCCATATCATAAATTGAGGTTAGTGCCTATTTTATTGATTTTGGATTCCTGTCAACATATGAGACCTTTTGCATTAATCATCCATATCTAACCCATGATCATAGGTCCACTATAGATGGAATACTAGTCTAATATTATTTATTTTCCTATAGTATTTATATTAATATATATCTATAGACTATATAGCCCGTTTTGGACTCCCATTAGGTCTAAAAAGGCCCATTTAGTGTTTGAAGGAACCAAGAGCTCATGTATGCATGGAACCTTCTTTGACTGGATAACACAATCATTCATGGTACAAAGTTATATATTAGAAGTACATATTTAGCCTTAATGGTGATCTCATATATGTTTCTTATATATTACTACATTAGTGTGTCCCTTTCATGGCATTTAGTTAATCTCAAATGGTAGAATGATGACCCTACAAGACTTGTTTACCATGGTCAAAAAATGGATTATTAGTTTGACTCCCATAAAAATTCATAGGCTTGACTTTTGCTTATTGTCTATGGACCATTACTCAAACTATTAACAAACTAAACTTTGTTTGCATTGTCAATCTTGATCTGTACTATCTAGTGAGATCCATTGATCTTTACCTTGAATTTTCAACACTATCCAAGCTTATACCACATAGTATCCCCATGTTTTATGTCAAGATCCTATTATCAATCTATCATCTTATGTGCTTATGCTACATATTGATAACTTGAGATCCTTGACTATTTAACTCAACTCACACTGTTAGATCAAGATGTATGATTGAGCGAGGACCATTTGATATATTAGGACCCACCTATTTGAAAACCAATGAATAATTCATGAGCTTAAAATTGATGTCCTCATTCCTGTCAAATGATGTTCATGGGAATGTCATTTACATTCACAAGATCATCAAATTTAAGATCAAAAGGATTTATTTTCCTTGATTTTAAACTTGATGTTAGTGTGGACATCTTATGTTGCAAGTCCAAATTTAGAATCTTACAACTTGAGCCATAAAGATCACATGGGTATGAAAATTTTAGAAGATGATCTATGTATAACATCTAGGTGTTATAATCTTTTGGTTCACAGGAGCTTTCTGAGTGAAGATAAAAATTGCATGACTGGACTGGTCCATTTGCTATTACATGACATCCTGGTGATGGTCTGGATCTTAAACTTGAATAATTTATACTTTGATCAATATTTCAAGGTTATGATGGATTATTAAGGTTTATGCAACTTCGTCCATGTTTTTGAATGCTCAGAACATATTAGAACCTACTTGAATCCTCTCCATTTTGCAATATTATACCTATTTCAAAGTATTTGATTCATTTATTCATCAAATAATGAAATATCTTCATATGTGTTCCAAAATTGTCCAACATCTTTGAAAACTCATAGGGGTTTCATGCCTATCTATGTAATATAACCTAGTCGAGTCCATTGGGCATGGAGTCAACAGTAGCTATCAATATTAATCTAACCTCTTTTGAAATAATACAAGGACAAAAAGAAAAGAACAAAAAAGATAAGATGCTGAAGTCACTTATTGAAAAGGAAACTAAACTATTGAACAAAATAGGGAGAACAAAAAAAATGTGCTAAAATATCATGTAAAGGAATATGAATGAAACTATTCTAATATATATAGCTTAAAACTATGTGTAACTTTCCTCCTAGATCAAAAGAAAAGTTTGATAACCTTATTGGATCATGGGGTGAGGAATTGAATGAGGCATGCAAATTTTTGACCCTTGGTATTTATTCCCCCTTATTATTTGTTTTATTTACAAACATCATTAGCATGATGATTAGTGAGAACCTAATAGCTCTAAAAAATTCATATATATACACCTAGATAGTCTCAAATTATTTATATGTTTCATTAAATAAAAAATTCCATGGTGGTCTAGTAAGACATACCTCTTTGATTTCCATGGTGATCTCATTAATATTGGGATTCTTATTTTTTGTAAGTTATTCAAGATCATCTAGGAGCTCTAAATATTCTACCCAATCTTGGTCATTATCCTTCATGGGAAATTATTTATCCACCTTCTTAAGCACTTGATCCTTAACTTGACAAAGATCTTCATGTTCTTAGAAGAGATTCATTTGTAGCTACCAATCATCCTTTTGTTTTTCAATATGATCAAATTGGATAAGCTTAGTTTGATAAGTATCTTGAGCCTTCTCAATAAGATATATCTCAATCTCATCCATGTCTACCATTTGTACTAATCTGTCATCAAGATCAGTCTTCTCATTTTACATGGACATCCCTAGAGTATCATTTTCCTCTTGAAGCTCCAAAACATTAATGGAAACTTCAAGAGATCTAACCTATTATAAAATCTCATCATCTAAGTCTACCATCTTAAGCTCACCAATCTTACTCATGACATCATGGTATAGTTCATGCCAATGGTCTTCCTTAGGGATGCTCTTTGCCTCAGTAATAGTGTTGTGTGAGTTATCCTCATGGCTAGATTCTAAAGAAACATGAGCCTGTACTTGATCTATTTCAACTACCACATGTTCTTGAGAAAACTCTTGATCTTGGATGTCTATTATTTGATTAATAGGTTCCTAAGAAGTAACCTCTTGATGGACATATGAGAATTATTACTATTGGATCTCATATTTAACTTTCACTTTCTCCTACAACTCATATTATTTTACATTATGAAAGACTGAGACATGCTTTCTCTTTCCAAGTGGTGTCCTAATACTAATCTCCTATTTTGACTCTAACAATCCATCATAGTCAATTCTGATTTCAACATGGAGTTCACTGCTTACCTCTTCAAGGAATGGCAATAGGATATTATTCAGATGACTCCAAGGGAGATGAGACATATGTAGCACCTACTTGGTCCAACTAATTATCTTTGATAGTCATGTCCTCCTTCTCTTTCATTATTCTCTAGATGGATTTCAAATATGGAAATGACCTAGATTATTGAGGAGGGAGGGATGAGGGTTAAATGACCTTGGATTTTCTTGACCACATGGCTTGGTTCCAAAATTACAAAGATAGAGGTTTCCCTTTGACCTTATAATTTTGGTTTTGCTCCTCTTTCCTTTTGTTTAGCTCCATATCTTTGATATATCTATCTATATTCTCTTGAAATAGCTTGTCGTTAAGTTGGTTAGTGGCTTCATGATGATAGGGAACATAGAAACACTCTTGAGGAAGGATGAGAGAGGTTTGTATAGGTTTACATCCTTATTTATCTTGGGCTCTCAAATCCATACTTATCTCACTTTTCCCACCACATCACTTCACCACTTGGTTCTAGATTGGAACCTTGAAGGACTTCATAAGGGGTTCTTAAGGAAAAATGAAGTCTTGGATCTCAATAATAGGTTTTTATAAAACCATCTCCTTCTTTCTTTGGTATCTCTCTTGGATAAATTTATATGAAGGAAAGGTTTGAGAAACACACGAGGAACTTGGAATACTCAAAGGGTCGCTTATAATGGTATTGTGTGGAGGAATGGGTGGCACATAAGAAATATAAGGTGGTGTATATGTAGGCACATAAGATTGGCAATGTTGGACTTGTTGTTACTCAAGGCATTTTATCTTATCCTCAATGCTTTTAATGTAACCACCTACATCTATGATCTCACCTCTGAGATTGTTCTAATTTAATTTCTAAATAGGTGTCCATTATGCTTTAATTTATTGAAATGACTCCCTCACATAATAGATCTAGTGAGTAGGGACATCTTGGCCATAATAATTTTGTGAGCACAATTCTATTTTATGTTTGTCAAGGCTTATTAATGTTCACCTAAGTTCTAGTATGGATGGCTCATGATAATATTGATGAGGAGTATTATTATTATGGGCTTGATATACATAGTAAGTATTAGGGAAATACTCTTGAATATATGGATCATGAAGAACTTAAAAATGTTCCTCATAGCTTTGATAGGATTCTTGATAAGGATGATAAGGGTCATATGGATTATGAGGATCATATTGGGGTTATTGATAAGTAGGTGGATAATAGGAATATTCACCATATAGTTTCATATTAACCTCATATATTAAATGAAATGAAATAAATAATGATAAAATTCATTTAGAAATACCTGGTCTTCTCATAACTTGAAGCTTGATTTGGAGTTACCATTGGTGCTAATTTACTTGATTTTAAAAGTTGATCAGAGGAAAGACACACCAAGATCTTTCCACTCTTTTATACCTTGTCCCATAAAGCATGCCAAAAACTATTTTAGGATTAATTTTCACACTTGGAGAGGGTTATTTAGGATCTATCCAAATAATCTATATAAATAGAACAACCCCACACTGTGGGTCACTAATGGTGGGGTTAAACCTATAGATTAGGCTGACTTCCTCTTTGATGCTGACCTAAAACTAATGCTAAGCTAATGTTTCAAAGGTAAAAATGTTATAAAGAGGATAAATACTCATATGTAATTAAACTAGGTGATTCACCAAATTGAAAATGGAAATTCCCATAAGATTTAACCTAAACTAGATCTACAGAGGACAATACTATCCCACATAATATTAAGATCAAGATGATTGCAAAAATATTTCATAGATGAGGTTCCAAGTAGAAAACTACTATAGATATTAAAATAGAATTTAAAACTACCTAAATAAGGTCATTAAGAAGGACCATGGATGAGGAATATTCTCCTCCACATAATGTCATAGTGCACAACTTACCAAACATAGATCCAAGGCAAGAGATAGGTAAAGAAAATCCTATATTGCATCAATAGGTAGTTATTACAAATTATTGATAGGGTCAATCCTAATCAAGATGAGCATAGAGAGTATCCCTATTTCCAAAAAAGATGAAAATTTCTAAAATCTGAGAACCTTTACAAAAGAGAAGAGAAAGTGATAATATAAGAGAAGGGAGAAGAGAGAAGAGAGAGAATGTTTCAAGAACAATTAATGAGATACTAGCTTTCAATGGATGTTACACCATTATTTGGTTCAATAATTACTATTCCATCATCAATAGTTAATCATGCATTATCTATAATAGCCTTCAAAATCTCCTCATTGGTTGAGAGGTTCAATAGAAGACAAGTACTTGTTTAGCATGATGATAAAGTCTATTTGAGTAGAATCAATGCCCTTAACTACTTCTCCAACTAATAGTTCACTGCTTTGGGACCCTAAGCCCACTTGACATGTTCATGAGGATAAAATCCTCAAGTCATAAAACTAATAGTCTCATGCCATGAACAAGAGTTAGTACCTACTTTATCGATGATGGAGCCACATTGATAGATGAAACCCTTTATATTAATGATCCATTTCTACCCAATGATCATTGATCCATTATAGATAGATAACTAATCTAATAATTTTTTTAACTATAGTATTTATATTAATATAGATATATAGACTATATATACCTTCTGGACTCCCATTAGGTCTAAAAAGACATTCAATTTTTGTAGGAGCCAAGAGCTCATGTATGCTTGGACCCTTATTTGAATGGTGAACACAATCATATAAATAAACATCCATGGTACAAAGTTATCAATCAGAGGTTTATATTTAACTTAATGGAGGTCCCATATATATTCATTATATCTTACTACATCAGTGTGTCCCTTTTATGGCATTGCACTAAGATCCAATAGCAGAATAATGACCTTGTAAGACTAATTTACCTTGCTCAAAAAATGGCTTCTCAATTTCACTCCTATCAAAATTCTTAGGCTTGAATTTTTATTATTGGATATTAACCATGAATTATGTTGTTGATATATTGACCTTTACTTGCATAATTGATCTTGATCTATATAATCAAGGGAGAACCATCGATCTTTCCCTTGACTTGTCAACTATATCCAAGATTATGCCATATGGTAGCCCCATGTTTGATCTCAAGATCCTATTATTATTTTTCAACTCATGTGACTATGCCATGTGTCAGTCTCTTTAGCTCTTTCATTTTTTGGCTCATCTCATACTATTGGATCAAGATGTATGATTGAGAGAGGACCATTATATCTTTTGGGACCTACTATTTGAAAACCAATAGCTACTTCATGATCTTAAAATTTATGTCCTCACTCCCATCAAATGACATTCACAAGAATTTCATTGACATTTATGTGACCATAAAATTTAATATAAAAAGGATTTGTTTTGCTTGAGTTTAAAATTGATGCTAGTCTGAACATCTTATGTTGTAGGTCCAACTTCATAAGATTATAACTTTAGACAAAAAGCTTGTGTTGGCATGAAAATTTTAGAGGATGATCCTAGCATGTATAAATTATAAGTGCTCTAATCCTTTGTCTTGTGTGGGATTCCTGAAATAAGATAAAAATTACATAAGTGGACTATTCTATTTTCTCCTACATGATGTCTTGGTGATGGTCCGACTCATAAACTTGCATAATTTATCCTTTGATCAATATTTAAAGGTTTTGATGGATTATTAAGGTTTATGTGACCTATTCCATTCTTCTAAATGCTCAAAAAATATGAGAACCTTATTGTATCCTTTCCATTTTGCAATCTTAGACCTGTTTCTAAGCCTTTGATCCACTACATCAAACCATGTAAGAGATTCATATGTGGGCCAAAATTCTCCAATAGTTACCTAGCTAGACATGTGTGGTAGCACTTTATGGGATTTTAGTCTCACTAAATAAGGGATACTATTTCCTTGATAAGTTGTAGTTAGTCTAAATTAGTTCTTGTTATTATAAGATAGTAGTCTAATTGTAAGCTCTAGTGGGTTTTCTCCCCCAAGAGGGTTTCCCACATATATCATGTGTTATGTGATTGATTTTGCATTCTCTCTCTTATTCATTACTATGAATGATATGAATTATTCATGAAATTATTGTGGTAATTGATTAAGAGTTTGAAAGTATTTAAATTCAATTTGGATTATTTGGGATCACTAATTCATGCCCCTCTCAATGATTGTACCTATAACATCATGGATTTATATAGATGACCTAATTGATTGTTACCAAAGCATAAAGTATCATATGCCCAACTAGATTATGGGTAATTATAGACACTCAAAAACTACACATGATAGTTTTACATGTCAAAATACCTTGGACCCCTACCCGACCCTGAAGCTAGTTGACCACCTAGTTAACTAAGCTCACTTACTAAATTAAACCTTGGAACATATATTTAATCAACAAATTTTTAAACCTATCTTCACCCATTTTTCTCTAGGAACTCAACCACTGATAGTCATCCTAACTATCAATAGTTAGCCTAGCTATCGATGGCTAGGTATTCATCCTACTTTAAATATGATGGATGTGATAGTGTAGGCAATGTTTGGGTTTATACGTAGTGGATGATGTGTTTGTTCATAGATATGTTCTTGGACATGTGATTGATGGTTTTTATTATGGTTTTTTTGATGATGTTTGGCTATATGATCATGTGGTTCATAGAGAATATTTTCTATGATGATGTGGGTCATAGATAGGAGTAGGGATATGTGATAGATGATTTATCCATGATTGTTTAAGATGTGATGTGCTAATGTTTTGAATTATTGTTATGTTTATGGAAGTAGAGATAGGGTATGGTCTATGATTTTTATTGATATTATGTGGTTTATGCTATTTATGTTATAATAAATTATTATTGTTTTGATGATAATGATGTGATGATGGGATTGTTGATGTTTTATGGTTTTGATATTTTGTACATAGATAAGATGTAGTTGATGGACATGGTTCATAATGGTATGATGTATATGGATTATTATGTTGATGAGAATGATGTTTTGAATGTTTTGATATGATATGTGATATGGGGATATGATGAAAGTAAAAGTAGGTTTAGATAACACACTAAATGTGGAAAAGAGAGAAGAGTTAGAAGACATATATTCTCATGAAGTAATGAATAGAGGGTAAGAAAAAGGCATGATGTGTTCGCTACTAATATCCTAAAAAAATTGAAGTTGGATGGACTTAATGAAAATAAACCTTTTGAATGTTTCACATGAGCATCTTTCATTGACAAAGAAGGTATCTTGATCACTTTGTGTCAAGAGAGCTCATAGTGCCTTGATTTTAGAGATGGTATGAAGGGAAAGCAGGTGATAAGTTGAAAGGGGAAATGGGTGATATGGTAACCTAATATGGGTTAGATTTACCCTTCTATATGTGACTCAAGTGCTGTAATAGACAATTTTATGTCTTAATATAATGTGTAGACTAATCAATGTAGGAAGTCTACTAATGACATATGTAAAAGTTGATTATAGCTTCCTTACTTTGATTTTGACATAGGGTTATTTGTTGCTTTTGTTGTTTTGATAGGTTGGTGAAGCTAATCTATGTGGGAATCTTTCAAATGATTATTATTAACAAACTTAACTTATCCATCCTTCAAGGGAGTGGTCTAAAGTTGGATGTTTTTATAGATGCCTTTCAAGGGAGCAATCTATCTTTAAGAAATTAGTTATTGGGCAACTGTCCTTCAAGGGAGTAGACTGTAGTACTAGAGATATGAACCCAAGTGATAGCTTGGTATCCCAATTTGATTTTGAATGCTAGGTTTAGACATGTACAAGTCTATTTAGGCTTAAAGGTATACATTTATGGAGGTAATACTTTTAGCAAAAAAGATTAATAATAGATGAGGCAAAGTGGTTTGAGAGACAACTGATCATGGGATTCCATTTGATTAGAGATGAAAAGTATCCATGAGAACCATGCCATGGGTATAGAGCCATGGTATCCATGCTTAGGATTAGTCTATAACTATGATGGATAAACACATGGTCCTATGCTATAATTAATTATCCCCAAGAAGAATAGAGTGAATGTGTAAGGAAAGTGAAAATCTCATAAACTAAGGGACAAGCTTAAGTTAGACACAAAGGTGAATGTGATCCTATTTTAACAAAAGAAAGGATGTAGATGCAAATCATTGAGTGGCTTAAATTCTATTTTTCCTTTGAGAGAAGATAAATGATAAGCTCTTGATCCATACTTATCGATTATGATGTAGGGTCCAAGACAATTAAAATCAAACTTGCCTCTTTTAATTTTCTTTATATTAGTTACATGTTGGTTTTACATAAAGATGAAGTCTATGATATTGAATTCTCACTCTTTCAGGTGTTTTTTGTAAGTGTGCTTGATTCATTCTTGATAAAATTGAAGATGATTAACTATTGTGAGGTAATGTTTATCAAGTAGTTAAAGACGTACGATATATTCTTGATGATAATCACTCTCAAAAATGATCTCATGTAAATATATGTAAAGAGAAGGAATCTAGAATTTAAGAAGTAAGACTACCTCTACCCCAAATACAAGAGAGAAAGTGGTAGAACCCATAGAGGTTTAAATGCTAGTGATATGGGTCCATAAAGTTAAAAGGATGTGTAGGTACTAGTCCTGACCTAAACCACTTACTACTTTGGTTAACATTTTGTTGATTATTTTATTAGATTCTTCAACCTATCCATTTGTTTGTGGATGATAGGGCAAGGAAAATCTTAACTTGATGTTAAAATAATTGAAAAGACTTTGGACTTTCTTGTTTTTAAAATATTTTCCATTATCAGTGATGATCTTATGGGGAACACTAAAGTGGTAGATGATATGGTGATTGATGAAGTCAATAATATTCCTGGCTTTGGTTGAGATAAGAAGAATGTCTTTCACCCACTTGGTGAAATATTCATTAGTGGTAATGATAGATTGGTGTCATTGTGAATAAGGAGGGTTGATTTCCCCAAGAAGGTCATAACCTCATTACAAGAAGGGTCAATATTCATTAGATACTTGAAGGCCATGGGTAGGTACGTGATGTACGTTAGCATGCTATTGACATTTGACATATTTATTTACATAGTCACAAAATCTTGATGGAGGGTGGTCCAATAGTATCCAAGGTGAAGGATACATTTAGTGATATCTAGGACACCAAAGTGTCCCCCACAAATTTCATCATGTGTTTCCATGATAGAATGGGAAACTTCATGACTATGCAGACAATGGAGAGGGAGGTCATCAAAGCCATGTTTATAAAGGATTCCATCTAGTATAGTGCAACAATAGGTACTATAAAAAAAATATCTTTGAGCATTCCTTGAAAGGTTGGGAGGAACAATGTCAAGGTTAAGGTAGTTAAAATTTTGGTCATACTAAATGTTATAAGGAGATGCTTCCACACTGCAAATGGTAGGAAGGTCAAAAATAATATATGAGGGTGTGATAAAATAATGGACAGTGAGAAATAGTATAGATTTAGAAGGTTGAGATGGGATTTAGGAACCAAGGGAAGCCATCATGTCTACCAACTTGTTGGTAGATCAATGAACTAACGGGATAAAGTTTTTGGTTGAATATTTTGTTGATCAGCCTACTAATAAACAAATTAGGTTTGATCAGCCAAAGTAGGAAGATTGGTTGTCCAAATGTGTAGGTTCACCACATCAAAAGGAGACTAATCTCTCCTCTCATCAAGGGGAAGTTCCTTATAGATATGATATATATATATATATATATATATATATATATATATATATATATATATATATATATATAAATAGAAAATAATATGCAAGGGTAGGATAAACCATCCATCTCTCTTTCTTCAAAGATGATGCATGAAAATCAAAGGAAAAATCTCAAGGGAAATGATAGAAAGCACTCCTCTTCTATCAGAAGTACTATTTAGCAAGCCACAAGAATACTCCTAGTAGTAATTTTAAAATGTTACCAACGACATAATAACCAACAAATTGAGATGTAGCACAAAGTCTCCACCTGATTTTTCCAAGAGTGAGATACAAAGGACAATGAGGGCACAAAGTCATCCTAAGGTCCTTTACATAGAAACAAAAATAAAACATGCTAAAGGCAATTATGGGGGCACAAAGTCTCTCCACAGTTGACTTCAGGACACCTTCCTGACTATTTTCACTAATTCTACTTGTTGAATTAAAGGAAAAAAACAAATATTAAGGAAAAAGACATAAGAATAGTTTCCCCAAGAAAAAAGATATCACAGCACAAAGTCTAAAAAATCACTTGCTTTCTTATTCCAATAACAAAATATGATCAACAATCTGAGCTCAAAGTCTTAGTAATGCCTTTCAATTTGGGTAGAGTTTCATTTCTGATTATCAGAGAGAGATCCCTTTACAATAACAAGAGAGTCCCTTATATAGTCTCTTCAAGAAGGACTTGGGAATAGTAACACATCATGTTGCATTGAATTTTGTTAAGAAGACATGCTGGAATTTAGGGGCATTTACCGATTTACTTTTCTCAATGCAGAGAAACAAGTCATGCTATTGAAAGTTTGCATCTTTCAATATCTACCTAGCGGTCTACTTCTAAAAACATATCTGATGCACAAATGTTTCTGATCCTTCCTCATCATTCCTCCTTTTCTAGTTAATTGAATTGGGTCCTTAATTTAATTTGATGCTCTATTCCTTAGTCGCTTCCTATTGATCTTGGCCTTAAAGCATTTGAATGCATTTGGGTCCATCTATTTAAACCTATAAGGATCAACGGCTATTTCATCATCATAACTTTGACATCTATGGGCACGTCACTTTCCTCAAAAATTCTTTTGGCTTTGTCGTTTGAGATTTCCCAGAGGGGACCTACCCTTTGGGGCCTTGAGAAACGGTCTACTTTGGGTCGAGAAGAGCCCCCTGCAAGGGTATCTACCCTTCAGGCAGTCTTCGAATGGCCTTTAGGATTCTTTCTTTTGGTGGGTCGCTAAGTTCTTTGGCTCTTCTTTAAGGCTTTTCAAAATCAATAGCTATTTTATGAACCTTGAAATCAACGTTCACACACCCATCACTACGTTTGAATTTCCAATGTCTAGTTCACCATTCTTGACTTTGACGTCTTTAGGCGCGTCACCCCTTGGACCTTCTTCAACTTTCTCTTGATTTGACCTTTTTTGCTACTTGCTTCCTTCATATTTCTTATTTTGTATCCTCTCGAAGGGAAGGTGAACCTTTGGCTTTGGGGAAGTGTCCTTTAATTTGGTAACTAAGAGTCCCCCATAAGAGAACCTACCCTTTGGGGTCCTTCAATGGCCTTTTATCTTCAGATTCCTTCAGAACTTTCCCATAGACTTTTTTTGTGGACATTTTCCCATGGACAAAAAGTCCACAAGAATTGTTTCAGTTGCTTTATCTTTGGCCTTCAAAAATTATTTTGGGCTTTCCTCTCGCAGCTTCTCTAAATTTCTTCAAACTTTTTGTCTGAAGGAATTCCTTTGGACAAAAGTCTAAAATAATTATTTCTTGCCTTAGTCTTTCCCCTGGGAGAAATTTTCCAAAGGAAATCCCTTTGCTTTATTTTAGCCTTTGAATTGGTCAATTTCCCCCCTTTCTACCCTCCACAATGGTTGTTTGAGCTCCAAATTAGCCTTTCAAGTTTTTGCAATGGTTCACTTCAGCTTTTGAGTGTCCTCTGCAAGGGCTGTTTATCCCTTGGAAATTTGCCTTAGTCGATTTTATGTGAATCACAAATTATGACTCATGGCAGCATCTGCTAAGTTCTATCAGGTTTTTGCTCACTACCCTTTGCAAGGGTTCTAGGCCTTGGTTCACCGCCTTCTTCAAGGGTATCTAATCCTTTGGCTTTGGGGCAACCCCTTAAACCTACCGATTGAACCAACTTTGGTTTAATGGTTCAATGGTTCATTCCCTTTGACTGCTTGAACCAAGATTCTTTGAAACAAGCCTTGTTGAACCCGTTGAACCTTGAACCCATTAAACCTTTAAACCAAAGTGGTTCAATAGTTCATCAGTTTAATCAGTTCATTATTTTTATTTGTCTAAGTCCTTTTGATCTTTTTGAACCAAACAAATTGAACCATTTGGTCATTAAACCTATTAAACCTTAAACCCATTGAATCTTGAACTCGAGTGGTTCAATGGTTCAACAGTTCAATTATTCAAGTGTCAAAAACTTGTTCTTTTGATTAAGCTTGCTTGTAGAAGCCTTTGAACCTATTGAATCATTAGTCCATTGAACCTATTGAACCTTGAACCTTGAAGTGGTTGAACTCTTGCTACTGATGTTGAACCTGTCATTGAATCGACTTTAAAATCACCTAAGTGTTGAGAGCTTGCTTCTTTCTTGTAGAGTCCATAGAAATCAACCTATGAAGTCCATCAAACTTGGCCTATTGATTCCATAGATTTTCTTCTACACATTTCATAGATTTAAGCCTACAGAGTCCATAGATTTTCTTCTACAGAGTCCATAGATTTAAGCCTACAGAGTCTATAGATCTAAGCCTATAGAGTTCATAGATTTTCTAAGAAGATTGAAAAATGAGGAATTTGAATGCTCAGAACAAATTTTGAAAAGGGAAGAGAAAATTTTGGTCTATAGGACCAAAATAGTTCAAAATTTTGTCCCAAATATGAATGATATTTTTAGGGGACAATAGCTGGCTCCAGTTGGGGAACTTCTATCAATTTTTAAAAAATAATTGAAGGGAGTAGAATTGAAAATATCCAGTGTCTTCATGTGTACCATTGGACTATGGAGTCATGTTACCCAGAAATGGAAGGCATCAAAAATGGAAACAAACAAAACAAAATAGAATTAAAAACTATACAAATATACATATGTATAGATACAATGATCTGATACTCGAAGAGTTGAAGTGTTTCAGATGTTGCTTCCTGATAAGTAGTGAAAATAGTGCTCTATCTTGATAAACCAGCAAGAAAACATTTTATTCCCAAAAACGGTGATGGGAAAATGGAACTCTCCACCAGGAAACCAATTTTTTACGTCTTCCTCTTGGTTTTTTCTTCTTCTTGCCCCATGGTAGGATGTGGTCTTCAATTTGAAAGCCATAACTCATTGCTTTCTTGGTGAAGGGTTCCTTTGCTTGATTTTGATTTGTAGCAGCATGGTCCATTACCATAATTGGTTATTCTTCTGGTTCAGTCCAACACATGATTGGATTGTCTACCTCAAGCTCTTGACAAAACTATCAGCTTAGCATCTCCTTTGATGTGAAAGAGTTTGATCTCTTCATCTTGAACAATCTTCAATCTGAGCAACAAAGATTTTCATCCAGATATGTTGTGGGTGTTGTTGAATTACAAATTACATGAAGGAAGAATATCTTCTTGAGGAGATATCTACATAGTCCCAACTCCATCATTGGTGGAAGAATTTCTACCATTAATATCTAGGATCCAAGCATCATCAGAAGCTGATCTCCTATCAAATTTCTATTCATTAGAGATGGAAGATCCTTCCTTATTTATACTACAACCTACCAATTCTCCTTACATCTTGTTTGGATCAATTCCTAGATTGTCAGCTACAGGACTTTTATCTGTAGAAACATGAACATTCTCTATGGTTTAAGAAATAATTACCCCTGCCTGAAGACTCAAATATAATTTATGCTGTAGGGGTTGACGTTTGGATGACCACGTATTTTTCCTCTTTTTTAGGGAGCAATCTCTTCATTATGCCTTGAATAGGGATCCTTGCCTCAGATAGCTCCATGCTTCGTTCTCCTCCCATGTCTTTGCAAAAATTTTGTCTAAGCAAAATGCCATAGGATGCTAAGACGTCAGCCACCAAGATAGTCATCTTGATTCTCTTGTCTGGAAATGTTACAAATACAAATTGGGTATCTTTGATTTGCCCTAGTAGTGGTACTTACTTGTTCTCCATGGAGAAACATCTCCCAAAAGTTTTGGTCAGTATGAGACCTAGAGACTCAACTACTTTAGCAGGCATGACATTGTCAGATGCCTCGAAATCAATGATGCGATTGTTGAGTTGATAACCATTTATCAATAAGGAAACACAGAAAGGTTCTATTTTCCTAGGGGAAATTGGAGGAGTAATGACAAGATTATTTGGGATGGGCATGTTCTTTGGGGAATCAGGAATTATTTTCTCAACCTCTTGTCTTGTAAGGATGGTTTGGTTCTTGACACATTGGACCAACTTATCCAATTGATCAATATTGGACTATAAATATTCAAATTCAAACATTTAAATTTTGATCTTTTTGACATGATCAATTATGTCAAATGGCTGAATTAGATTAGGAATAGAGAAAGGTATTTCAACCTTTTGGGTTTTAGGAGGGATGGGAGGAGGGCTAGTTTATGAAATTGAAGTAGAAGGTGAAGGTGAAAGTGATGTACTTATCTTTTGGGTGATCACCAGATATTTTTACTGGTAAGGCAGAGTGGTTCCATGCTTAGCAATTGTAATTGTTGGTTGAGGTTACTCCTCTATCTTCCCTTTATCAGCTTGCTGGATTGATTAGTTCTTGGACCTGGTAAACACTGCATATGATCCATCAAAAGCTTCTCCTTTGCATCTGGGTTCATCCTTGTAGTTCATGAAACCAATGTGGGAGTTGCTAGCTGATTCTTCTTGATTTTCTATAAGGATATTAGCGTCATTTTCTTGATTCAATTTAGGATAGAAAGAGACCTTTGATTCTACTTCAAGATATCCCATTGCTAAATTGGTTAGAGGAGCTTCTAGGGCAAGTTTCCCTTGTGGGGGAGGAAGATGATTTTGTTGTTCTTGATTCCTGGTAGCATTGCCTTGATATGACTGATTTGGAAATGTCCTTCTTGGCATATCTCTATATGAAGGAGTAGAAGAAATACCTTGTGGCATTTAGATTTTCATAGCTAGCAGTTCATTTGCCAGCTTTTGAACCATTGGATCAGTGGTGCCTATAGATGAATATTCAAAAGATGATGAGGGTCTATTTTTATTTGGATCTCTTCTTATCTTCCATTCTAAGATGAGAGCATCTTCTACCTCAGTGGCTAAAATTTGAGCTGTAGTAAGATGTATCTGACCAGCACGTCTCAAAAGAAAACTCACTTCAGGTAACTAAGAATTAATGAAGAAGTATTTGAGATTCTCAACTGTAGGTCGAGAAATTACAGGAATTTTATTCCTTAGTTTATCAAATTTGGCTATGAAGTCTCTCATTGGTTCATGAGGCTCTTTCTTCATCTGTGTGAGTTGAGCCACAAGGGCATGTGCATCTTTTATAGGTTTGAATCTATCTTTAAACTTAGTTTTGAGGGTATTCCAATCAGTTGTTGACTGAGCCTGTAGATGATAAAACCAATCTACAGCTGCACCTTGTAATGTTTCTACAAATAGCCTAACTACTACATCTTCAAATTCTACTCCAATTATGCCACAGGCTATGCTGAAGGCTATGATGTGTTCATCAGGATGAACTTTCCCATCACCATAGAATTTGGGGAAATTCTTCCTTAAACTATGTGGAAGCTCATGTAGAGGTGGAGTAAGATTGAGAGGACCAAATGAATTACCCCAAGGGCCTTGAACTATCATTAGATGACTATGAAAATGAGGAATAACAAATCTTAGAGGGGTAATTATTGGTAAATCTTTATCAATAGTAGAATTCAATGCTTCATTTGGTAATGGAGATCTAACTTTAGTAGGAGGAAAGTTCTTGGTTCATTGGAGGCAAGATGGTGAAAGAAATAGATCAAAATTAATTTGTTGTACCAACTCAAATATAGGGTCAACAATACCTTTATCCTTTTGGATTCATGTATACCTTGAATCTACCAGATTGTGAAACAAAAATGGAAAAGAATTGAGCTTGCTTTAGTTTGAAGCTTGAGGCTTTAAACTGTGCACTCTTTCCCAATAGCTCTAGTTTTATAGACCAGATAAAATAATAGAGGTGAAGGAAGATGGTAAGGCTATAAATGGATAATAGGTAAGACATAGAAATGAAATGGAGTTTATAATGGATAATGGTAGAGACTGATTTCATCTGAAACTTGAGGATTCAAAATGCACATAACTACCTCCCTAGCGGAGTCACCAAAAACTATTGCGCAAGGCTGGGAGGAAAATTTTAATAATGGGAAAGCATTGGAGTAGTTCATTCTTCCATAGCAGAGTATAATGGATAGGTTATAACAATAATGGGTTATATCCCCATCAGAGTCACCAAAAACTATTAGTTGAATATTTTGTCGATCAGCGTACTGATAAACAAAATAGGTCTGATCAGCCAAAGTAGGAAGATTGGTCATCCAAATGTGTAGGTTCACCACATCAAAAGGGGACTAATCTCTCCTCTCATCAAGGGGAGGTTTTGTATAAATATGCTATATATATAAACAAAAAATAATACTCAAGGGTAGGATAAACCATCCATCTCTCTTTCTTCAGAGATGATGCATGCAAAGCAAAGGAAAAATCTCAAGGGAAATGACAAAAACCACTCCTCTTCTTTTATAAGTACTATTCAACAAACCACAAGAATACTCCTAGTAGTAATTGCAAAATGTAACCAAGGATGTAGTAACCAACAAATTGAGATGTAGCACAAAGTCTCCACCTGAATTGGCCAAGAGTGAGATACAAAGGACAATGAGGGCACAAAGTCATCCCAAGGTCGTTTACATAGAAACAAAAAGAAAACATGCTAAAGGCAATTATGGGGGCACAAAGTCTCTCCACAGTTGACTTCAGGACACCTTCCTGACTACTTTCACTAATTCTACTTGTTGAATTAAAGGAACAAAAAATATATTAAGGAAAAAGATATAAGAATAGTTTTGCCAACAATAAAGATATCACAGCACAAAGTCTAAAAAGTCACTTGCTTTCTTATTCCAATAACAAAATATGATCAACAAGCTGAGCTCAAAGTCTCAGTAATGCCTTTCAATTTGGGCAGAGTTTCATTTCTAATTATCAGAGAGAGATCCCTTTAAAATAACAAGAGAGTCCCTTATATAGTCTCTTCAAGAAGGACTTGGGAATAATAACACATCATGTTGCATTGAATTTTTTTAAGAAGACATGCTAGAATTTAGGGGCATTTACCCATTTGCTTTTCTCAATGCAGAGAAATAGGTCATGCTATTGAAAGATTGCATCTTTCAATATCCACCTAGTGGTCTGCTTCTAGAAACATATTTGATACACAAATGTTTCTAATCCTTCCTCATGATTCCTCCTTTTTTGGTCAATTAAATTGGGTCCTTGATTCAATTTGATCCTCTATTCCTTAATCACTTCTTAATGATCTCAGCCTTGAAGCCTTTGAATGCATTTAGGTATGTAGATTTAAACATACAAGGATCAATGGCTATTTCATCGTCGCGACTTTGACTTCCATGGGCACATCACTTTCCTTAGTAATTCCTATAGCTTTGTCATTTGAGATTTCCCAGAGGGGACTTTCCCTTTGAGGCCTTGAGAAATGGTCCACTTTGGGTCAAGAAGAGCCCCCTGCAAGGGTATCTACCCTTTGGGTAGTCTTCAGATGGCCTTCTGGCTTCTTTCTTCCGGTAGGTCACTAAGTTCTTTGGCCCTTCTTTAAGGCTTTTCAAAATCAATGGCTATTTTATGAACCTTGAAGTTGACATTCATGCACCCATCACTACATTTGAATTTCCAATGGCTAGTTCAGCATTTTTGACTTTGAAGTCTTCAGGCACATCACCCCTTGGACTTTCTTCAGCTTTCTCTTGATTCGACCTTTTCCGCTACTTGCTTCCTTCAAATTTCTTATTTTACATCCTCCCGAAGGGAAGGTGGCCCTTTAACTTTGGGGGAGTGTCCTTTAATTTTGAAACTGAGAGTCCCTCATAAGGGCACCTACCCTTCGGGGTCCTTCGGTGGCCTTTTGTATTAAGAGTCCTTTAGAACTTTCCCGCAGACTTTTTCCATGGACATTTTACTATAGACAAAAAGTCTGCAAGAATTGTTTTGGTTGCTTTGTCTTTGGCCTTCAAAAATTCTTTTAGGATTTCCTCCTGTAGCTTCGATGAATTTCTTCAAAATTTTTGTCTGAGGGAATTCCTTCGAACAAAATTTCAAAATAATTATTTGTTGTCTTAGTCTTTCTGCCAGGGGAACTTTTCTAAAGGAAATCCCTTTGCTTTATTTTGGCCTTTGAATTGGTCCATTTTCCCCTTTTCTACCTTCTTCAAGGGTTGTTTGAGCTCCAAATTAGCTTTTTTAGGTTTTTACAATGGTTCACTTCAGCTTCTGAGTTTCCTTTGCAAGGGTTGTTTGTCCCTTGGAAATTTGCCTTAGTAAATTTTATGTGAATCTCAAATTGTGACACATGGCAACATCTACTAAGTTCTATTAGGTTTTTTATCACTACCCTCCACAAGGGTTCTAGGCTTTGGTTCACCACCCTCTGCAAGGGTATCTGATCCTTTGGCTTTGGGGAAACCCCATGAACCTACTGATTGAACCAACTTTGTTTCAATGATTCAATGGTTCAATCCCTTTGACTGCTTGAACCAAGATTCTTTGAAACAAGCCTTGTTAAACCCATTGAACCTTGAACCTTGAACCCATTGAACCTTTGAACCAAAGTGGTTTAATGGTTCATCAGTTTAATCAGTTCATTCTTTTTATTTGGTTAAGTCCTTTTGATCTTTTTGAACCAAACACATTGAACCATTTGGTCATTGAACCTGTTGAACCTTGAACCCATTGAACCTTGAACCTGAGTGGTTTAATGGTTCAACGGTTCAATGATTCAAGTGTCAGAAACTTGTTCTTTTGATTGAGCCTACTTATAGAAGCCTTTGAACCTATTAAACCATTAGTCTATTGAACCTATTGAACCTTGAACCTTGAAGCAGTTGAACTCTTGCTGTTGATGTTGAACCTATCATTGAACCGACTTTGAAATCACCTAAGTGTTGAGAGCTTGCTTCTTTCTTACAGAGTCTGTAGAAATCAACCTGTGAAGTCCATCAAACTTGGCCTACTGAGTCCGTAGATTTTATTTTGCAGAGTCCATAGATTTAAGCCTATAGAGTTTGTAGATTTTCTTTTGTAGAGTCCATAGATTTAAGCCTACAGAGTCCATAGATTTAAGCCTGTAGAGTCTGTATATTTTTTGAGAAGCTTGAAAAATGAGGAATTTGAATGCTCAGAACAAATTTCAAAAAGGGAAGAGATAATTTTTGTCTGTAGGACCAAAAAAGTTCAAATGTTGTCCCAAAAATGAGTGATATTTTTAGGGGACAACAAAATTAATGTTTGAATGATGCTAAGTGTACATCCAATAGTTTTTTTTTACTTAAATAAGACATCATTTTTACATTGATAAGATCCATTCACCTAGTTGATCACAAGTTAGGAATCACCAAATACATTGATTGTCTTGACCCTTAGGGATAGATTGGTTTGGATACCTATGACCAGGGCTTCATACATAGCCAAATTATTGGTGCATTTGAATTCAAGTTTAAAGGAAAGGGGAAGAGGTTCACTATTAAGGGGAATGAGAATAACTTTGGAACCACCACCATGTTGATGTTTGGAGCCATAAAAAACATGGTCATTTGATAGGTGGGTTCCTCTTGAGAAAGAGTTATGATAGACACATCTAGAAAAGCAAGAAGAAGTGGTTGAATTTATGGTAGAGGAGATCTAGTCAATTTATCAGTGATGACTTTCCCTTTAATGGAATTTTGTTAAAGTAACTCAAGATCAAACTCAGCTAGGAACATGTGCCACTTAGCCATACACTAGTTTTGGTATGGTTTAGAGCACATGTACTTGAGCTAGTCAATGTTAGTGATGACATAGGTTTTGTGATTAAGAAGGTAGTGAAAAAGTTTGGAAGCCACAAAGACTAAGGTGAGTCAAAGTTTCTCAGGGTGGGTATATCAAGTCTCATACTCTAAAGTGTGTGGCTAATGTAGTATAGATTATTCCTTGTTTTATTCATCATGATGAATGAGAATTTCCCCTAGGGAATGATTTGTGGTAGATATATAAAGGTATAATGGTTTATATTCATTAGGAGGAATGAGGATAGGTGGAGAAATAGGGTACTCTTTGACTGAATCAAAGGCTTGTTGATAGTCCTTGGTCCACTTAAAAGAAGTGCATTTCTTGAGGAGATGATGAAAGGGTTGACATCTATTTGATAACTAAGAGATGAAGTGATGGATGGATTGAAATCTACCCTATAAGATGAGAAGTTTCTTAAGGTTAGTAGGAGGCATCTCCAAAATTTATCTAACTTTGGTGGGTTCTATTTTGATTCCTCATAGAGAGATGATTAAGCCAAGAAGCTTTCCAGATAAGACCCAAAATATAAATTTTTTGGGGTTGAGCTTGACATGTTGATGGATTAATTAGTCAAAAATGATTGTGAAAATAGATAGGTGATATTTTTAATGTTTGGATTTACCAATGAGATCATCCACATAGTCCATTACAATTTTATGGATGAGGTCATGAAAAATATAGGTCATGATACACTGATATATTGCTATAGTGTTCTTCAACCCAAAAGGCATGACCCGATAATAAAATGTTCCCAAAGGGGTAATAAAGGAAATTTTATGCTAATCTTTGGGGGAAATCAAGATCTGATTATATACTAAAAGACCATCCATGAGAAATAACATCTTCATGGCTAGCTGTAAGATCCCCAAGCTGGTCGATGTTTGGCAAAAGAAAGTCATCCTTTGGGAAAGTGAGATTGAGGTCATGAAATTTGATGTAGATGAAAATTACCCCTATGGGTTTGGTGATGGTAATGTGTTTTAGTTAATTTACACTTATTTCTTAATTTGGAGGCAATTAATGAAACTAGTAATAAAGTGTGTATAAAAATACCTAGTAAAATGTGCGCGTGATCCAGATGATGATGGGAACTCCTCTATAGCTAAGAAGGAATAACCTAAAAATAAGAAAGACACTAGAAAAGGAGGGTTGTTATCAAATAGATGAGTGTATTGCTTAGTGTGAGATAGATATAGGAAGCATATTAATTGCTAATAGGGCATCAATCCACTATTATAACAATTAAGTTATAAATGATAAAGTAAATATCTACTTGCATAAGATAAATGAATACAATACTAAGAAATTGGAATGTTATTTAATAGAAAAATGACCAAAATTAGCAAATCTATTCAATACTTATGCTAAAATGGTTGGGGTCTGGTCCAAAAATTTAGAAAAGGTATTGTAATTAAGCAAAAATAAAGAAAGTTGGGTTTGACTGGGGTTAGGGGCTGAAAATAGCTTTATATATTTTTATACCATCGTGACCATAAATGGTTAGGTGAATTTTTGGTTGTTTAGTTGACCATCAGTGGTTGGGTAATCATCCATGGTTGGAGTGATTGATTTGGTTATGCTAACCATTGGTGGTTACTTGTGTAATTCTAAAAATGATCAAAAAAAGGTATAGATTGGGTTTTTGGGAAAATAAAGGTCTATTATGGCTACGATGGGTGGAAAATAATATACTAATGAGTGTGATAGGGAAAGGTGGTGAGAAATAAGATAAATCAATGAAAACAAGTGAAATATACCTAAAACATGATGGTGGAAGGCTAAAGTGATTTGCCCAGATTGAAAATACTTTTGATTTTTGAAAGTGATTCTAATAGAGCTTTGGGTCTCTAGTGATGTTACTTGCTTGTTGTAAGGATGTTGGATACCTATATACAAGAGATATTGGATGCAATATTGTGGATTATGGATCCATTTTACCTGCTCTTCTCCTTTTATATGACAAAGTTGTTAATTGGGATGGAAGAAGTTACTAATTTGATAGGGGAATAAAGTTGATAATTCAAATTGTTTTAAAGCTAATTATAAAAGCAAGTTTCCATTTAGGGAGATACTTATCTCACATAAATTTGTCAATGATTTAAAACATAAAATCAAGCTTAGATATCTAACTATAAATTATTAGGCCAACCATCGATGGTTAGTCTGACCATCAGTAGTCGAGGGGCCAAAAGAAAATGGGTTAAATCAAGATAAAAAGGGGTGAATTAAATGGTTTAGTTAAATGTGTTAAGTTAGGGGTTTGATAGGGTTAAGAGGTAGTTTAACATCAAAATTTGTCATGTGTAGTTTTTGAGTGTCTACATTTTTCCCCTTTTGTTATGCAACATTAATCTAACAAGATGTAGAACAAAAATAGATCACTAGTTAAGGTCTAGTTTCCTTGACTATGGGAGGAGGTGTTCCCCCTCAAATGGGGAGATATTGAGGTGAAATAAAAATAAAGTTAAGGTTTGATAAATGGTAAATTGGTAGTCATGAGTTGGATGACATAATAAATTTGGGCATTTGACACATAAACACACACACAAGTCATTATCACGCAAAGACTAAAGTTGCCAATGTTGGTGAAAATAAGTTTGATTCTAGAGGGATATGTGATAGGGATAACCAATCCATAACATTAGTCATATTTGATTAGGTCAGTCCTAGCAATCCATCTAGATAAGGTCAGTATTGATCACAGAATCTAGGGTAGGAAGTGTTCTTACAAAATAACATAATTGGTCAAGTCATACATAAGGTGGTGTAAAGTTTAAGATTTCAACATGAAAAGGTTGGTTGGTGTGATCAAAATGAACTTGAAATACTGTCACAAATAAGCAATTTTTTAGGTTAAAAATGACCAACATCGAGGTAGACATGGGGTAATGGTTGGTTGGTTGGGTATGGGTTGGTAGGGGATGGCTAATTTGACTCATTATGCACTAGGAAATTTGACACTACATAGATAGTTATATGGACATAATATATAAAAAGAACTTCAAGCCAAATGTATTTCTCCATAATGGTCTAGACCTAGGTGGGGGGTTGTTGAAAGGTTTAAAAAAAGTGAGCAAACTGACCATTGATTGTTAAGGGTTTACCCATGATCGATCATCAGCGATCACCTTGACCATAAATGGTTAGGTAAATATCTAAAAGTATGGAAGATTAAAAATAAAAAATATGAAGTCATATTTACCATTTGGGAGCTTCATATTATATATGTTTTTGATTTTGATATCAGACTATGTGTTGATGACATGAGATGCACATGAGAGAGAGATTCTTATATCATTATTGTATACATTTGGATCTTATGACTTGGATGGTTATGTTGTATGATGTTATTTGATGATATAGATGATGATTATGATCATGATGTGATTATGATGTTTATTATGTTGATTATGATTGTGATGTTCATGATGATGTGGTTATATTTATGGATGACATATGATGTTGCATGCTTAGTTTTATGTTGACTCTTTATTTTAGGCATTTGATGATGGTGATGTGGTATTTTTATATTATGTCGATAAATATGATGGATGTTGTGACCTTTTACATGATGTTGATTAAAATGTTTGATCTTTGATATCTTGGATGATGGTTGGTCCATGTAGAGCTGAGGATGTGTTGGTTCATGATCATGAATGTATGATAGATGGTTTTGGTTGGTTATGACATGTTTATGACAATATGGTTTATAGTTAAAGTGATGGTCATGTGATAGATAATGCAAGTATGTTTATGATAAGATTTATATATAGGATGGGAAGAGATAATGTGGTGCATAGATAGGAGTAACATAGGATGATGTTTTGAAATTTTTGATAGCGATAATATGATGTTATAATACTATGAGGTGACAATGGTATGATGTGATTGTTTACACTTTTGTTGTTTTGTTTGTTTTGTTTATGGGTATAATGTGGTTTTAAGATTGCTTTGTTTATGGTGTATGGCTCATAATGTTATGATTACACTGATGAGAATGATATTTAAATATTTTAATTTGATATATAAATATAATGGAAGCACATAAAGTAGGTGTAGATAAAAAATTAATTGTGAGAAAGAGATAATAATCATAAGACATATGTCCATATGAACTAATGAATAGAGGGTAATAAAAATTCATGATGTGTTCATTGATAAGGGCCTAATCAAAACTAAAGGTAGATGTGACTTAATAAAAATTATCCTTTCGAATGCCTTGCATTAGCATGGTTCGATCAAAAAGGAATGTATCATGATCACTTTGTATCAAGTAAGCTCATAGTCCCTTTATTTTAGAAAGTAAAAGAAGGGAAAGTAGGTGAGGGGTAGATGGTTGAATGGGAAAGGGGTAATGTGGGTTAGATTTCCCCTTATATAGGTGACCTAAGAACTATAATATATAACTCCATGTATTAATATAAAGTGTAGACTGATCAATGCAAGAAGTCTATTAAATATATATGAAAGAGCCAATTGTGGACCTTTTGGGATAACTTTATTTGATTTTTGATATGGGACCCCTCTTTTTTCATTTTTTGTTATTTGGTAAAAGGGGTGATGTGGGAAGCATCAAAGGATTAGTTTGACAAAAGTGTCCTAGCCATACTTAAAGGGAGTGGTCTAATTTTGGATTTATTTTTGTGTTGTATCTATCCTTCGAGGGAGAAATCTACAATGCAAGAGATATGGACCCAAGTGATGTTTTAGGTATCCCAATTTGAATTTGAATGCTAGTGTTAGACATGGATAAGTCTATTTAGGATTATAGGTCAACCTCTATGGTGACAAGAATTTTAACATAAAAGGTTGATGATAGATGAAGGAAAGTGGTTTGAGAGATAACTAGCCATGGGATTCCATCTAATTAGAGACAAAAAGTAAGGAAAGTGGTTTGAGAGATAACTAACCATGGGATTCCATCTAATTAGAGACAAAAAGTATCCATGAGAACCATGCCATGGGTAAAGCCATGGTATCCATGGTTAGGATTAGGCTGTAACTATGATGGATAATCACATGGTCTTATGTTGTAATAAACTATTACAAAAAGGAATAGGGATAGGGAGATGAATGTGACAATATCATAAAACCAAGGGATGAGCTTAAGTTAGACATAAAGGTGAGTGTGATATATGTTTTAATAATAGAAAGGACACAAAGGCAAAGAATTAAGAGGTTTAAGTTCTATTTTGCCTTTGAGAGAAGACAAACAATAAGCTCCTGATCAATAATTATTGGTTATGATGTATGGTCCAAGCTAATTAAAAGTAAACTTGAATTTTTTAATTTTCTCCATATTAATCACATGTTGGTTTTCTTTAAGGATGAGGTCTCTAATATTGAATTCTCATTTTTTTATGTTTTTTTATTTGCATGCTTGATTTATTCTTGATAGACATGAAGATGATTAAGTGCTATGAGGTGATGTTCATCTAGTAGTTCAGGATGCATGATGCATTCTTAAAGATAATCACTCTTAGAAAAGATTTTGTGCAAAGATATGAGAAGAGAACGAGTATAGAATTTGAGAGGCAAGATTGCCTCTACTCCAAATATGAGAGAGAAAGGAGTAGCACCCATAGAGGTTTAAATGCTAGTGTGATAGGCCCATAAAGTGAAAGGGATGTACAAGTGCCAATCCCAACTTGAAGCATTGATGACTTTGGTTAGCATTTTGGTGAGGATGTTTTTGGAGGATTTCACCTATCCATTTTTTCATGGATGATAGGGAGAGGAAAATCTTAACTTGATGACAAAATCATTACAAAGTTCTTGGACTTTATTATTTTTAAAGGATATACGATTATCAATGATGATATTTTGGGGAACACCCAAGTGATATATGATATGGTGAGTGATAAAATTGATAATATTATTAGCTTTGGTTGATATAAGGGGGATGGATTCCACCCACTTGGTGAAATATTTATTTATTGTAATGATGGATTGGTGTCATTGTGTAGAATAAGGATTGATTTCCCTAATAAGATCTAGACCCCATTATGAGAAGGTCCAATAGTCCTTAGATAATCAAAGGCCATGGGTATGTGTATGATGTAAATTAGCATGTTTTTGACATTTTACACACTTATTTTCATAATAAAAAAAATTAATTAAGGGTGGACAAATAATATCCAAGGTAAAGGATATGTTTAGATATGGATAAGATACTAAAATGTCCCCCACATATTTTGTCATGTGTTTCATTGATAGCATGGAAAGCCTCATGAATGAAAAGGCAATAGAGAAGGAGATCATCAAAACCATGTTTATAAAATATTCCCCATAGCATGGTGTAATGAGAGGTAAATTGAGAAAAATATTTTCAAGCATTCTTCAAAAGGTTAGGAGGAATGATTCTAAGGTTGAGGTAGTCAAAAGTTTTGTTGTAGCAAATGTCAAAAGGGGATGCTTCCACATTAAAATGGTAGGAAGGTCATAAATGATATATGAGTGTGTGATAATATGATGGATAGTAAAAAATAGTTTGGATTTGATAGGTTGAGATGGGATTTAGGAAGCAAGGGAAACCATTATGTCTATGAACTTGTTGGTAGAGTGTGAAACTGATTGTATAAGGTAATGATCAAATAATGCTAATAGTATGTATACGAGATGTTTATACTTAAATAAAACATCATTTTTACATTGGTAGGATCCATTGACCTGATTGATGATAAGTTGGGAATCACCAAAGATATTGATGGCTTTGACTCCCAAAGCTAGAGTGGTTTGGAGACCTATAACTAGGGCTTCATACTCAAACACATTATTGGTGCATTTAGATTCAAGTTTAAAGGAAAGGGGAAGACGTTCACCATTAAAAATAATGAGAATAACTATGGCACCCTTATAATTTTGACATTTAGAGCCATCAAAAAACATGATCATTTGGTAGGTGTGTTCTACCTAGGAAAGAGTTACAATAGACTCATCTGGAGAAGCAAGAGGAAGTTGTTGGTTATCTAGTAGAGGATATTTAGCTAATTGGTTGATGATGACTTTAAATTTAATGAAAAATTTCTAAAAAAACTCAAGATCAAATTCATCTAGGAACATGAGCCACATATCCATACGCTAGTTTTTGTATGGTGTAGAGTGCATGTATTTGAGTGGGTCAATGTTAGTTATGAAAAAGGTTTTGTGATTAAGAAGGTAATGATGGATTTTATATGCCATAAAGACTAAGGTGATGCAAAAATTTTAAATATGGGTATACCTAGTCTCATATTCTATGAGTGTGAATCTAATGTAATAGACAACTTGTTCTTTTTTGTGTTCATCTTGATGAGTGAGCATTTCCCCTAAGGAATGGACTGTGGTGTATATGTAAAGGTAGAAGGGTTTCTTTTTAATAGGAGGGATGAGGAAAGGCAGAGAGAAAAGGTATTCCTTGATTGAATCAAAGGCTTGTTGACAATCCATGGTCCACTTAAAAGAGGTATCTTTCTTTAGGAGATGGTGAAAGGGTTGACACCTATCTAATAGCTGAGAGATGAACCAATGGATGGATTGAAGTTTACCTTGTAGGCTATGTATTTGTTTAAGGTTATTAGGAGGAGGCATCTCCTAGATTGATTTGACTTTGTCATGTTCTATTTTGATTTCTCAAAGAAAAGAAATAAAACCAAGAAAATTTCTAGATAAAAATCTAAAAATACATTTCTTTGGGTTAAGCCTGACATGATAATGGATTAGTCAATCAAAGATGATTGCTAGAATGGCTAGGTGGTCTTTGAGGTGTTTGGATTTCCAAAGGAGATCATACACATAGTCCTCTATAATTTTATTGATGTGATCATGGAAGATATAGGTCATGGCATGTTGATAGGCTAGTCCAGCATTCTTTAGAAAAAAATTCATGACCCTATAACAAAATTTTCCCCATGGGGTGATAAAAGAAGTTTTGTGTTGATCTTTGTGGGAAATAAAGATTTTACTATATCTTAAGAAACCATCCATGAGGGATAACATTTCATGGCCAACTATAAGATCAACATGTTGGTTAATGTTGGCCAAAACAAAGTCATCCTTTGGGTAAGTGAGATTGATGTCATGAAAATTTATGCAAAGGTGAAGTCCCTCTATGGGCTTAGTGATAGGAATGATTTTAGAAACCCATTGTGGATATTCAATGGGCTAAATGAAATTTATGGATAAGAGACATTGAATTTATTCTTTGACAAGAAGGGTTATGCATGGATGCATCCTATGAATATTTTTCTGTACTGGGTTAACATCAAGATGGGTGAAAATGTTGTGAAGGGTAATATTAGGGTCAATTCTAGCCATATCTTGATAGGACCAATCAAACACTATGCTATGGTCATAAAGGAAAGAAGGGTGATCTTTTTTCTCCATGGGATTTAAGGATTGGCCAATCTTGATAATACATAGGTTATGTTTAGTACCCAATTTACATCAATGGTGGATTCATTTAGCATGGTTTGGATCTCAAGAGGAAGGGATTTATGAATAGATGAATCCCCCACACTGAGGTAGGTGAGGATGGAGTCATCATATTGATGTTGGATGGTGTTGATGGTAGGATAATCCCTCTCTATCATTTTAGGATGGATGAGATGAAGGGTTTTAGTTTTTCCACCCTTTTGATAGGTTAGGGGCCTTAAACTAAAGGTATTGATTAAAAAAAGTTAGATGGGATGATATCAGAGTCCTCAAATTTTTGAGAAGATGGGGTTGGTGAAGATGGAACATCCTCTTTAATAGTGGTGATGGGTTTTGGTGAGGTGGGTTATTTTGGTGGTATGAACCTAAGGCCAAATAACTCATGAGGTTTTAAGGTTTTGATTATGGATAACTCATGAGGTCCCTATTCATAAAGGTTGAGACTAGACCCCTTCCAAGCACACATGTAAAGGTAAGCTTTGGAAAAGGATAGTTTATTGAGATAAGAGAAGTTGGAGGTGAATGGTCAAATATGAGGAGTAGTAGTTGGAGAAAGAAGTGGATAGTTGAGTCTCCCATAGATGAAGTTTGTTTGATTGTTTGGGATCTTTAAAGGTATGATGGATCAGATATTATGATCATAGGAAGGGCCATATTTGAGTTTTCCATACTCTTGGGGAGTAGAGAAAGCATCCAAGGCTAAAATGCAATATTACCCTAGGGAAAGACACTAAAACATGGATTCCAAGGGGTCCTCTATAGGAATCTAAGAAGAAGGGATAGATGAGCTAGTTGAGGCTTCATCACTATTATGGGTGAGAGTGTTGTGGGATTTATTTAGAGATGAGGTAGTGTTGTTAATAGTTGATTGTGAGGTAGATCATGGAGGAATAATAAAATGTTTAGGCTAGTGTGTCATATTTCAAGAGGCAAAAGAACTAGGGTCAACTTGTATGGTATCAACTTGACCTTATTTTTTAAATCTGACACATTGATGTAAGGTAGAAGGGACATAACTCATAGCATAGATCTAAGGGCATCCAGATAAGACATTGTATTATAACTCACCCTCTATAGCGTAAAATAGTTCAAGAATGGTGCGATATCCCAAGTAGATGTGAAGGATAATTATCCCCAAGGTTGTGGCTATGGTATCATTAAAGGAGCAAAGAACCATTGTCATCTTGAATATGATGTTCTTACATAATTACAATTGGTCATAAGCATGGGAGGAGATAATGCAGATGTTATATCCTCCATCAATCATCAGCATTTTGATGTGGGTATGATTGATGTAAAAAGTGATAAAGAAGGGAGGGTTAGAATCCTCAGGATGAATAAGAGGTATTTTAGAATCCTAAAAGGTGATGAGGGTAGAAAGATAGAAGGATCCAAAAAAGGGTGAAAGAGGTTGTGGATCACCTGGTTAAACCTCTATAGATTGCAAAGCCTATATTAGTGCCTGATGATGGTGGGGCAAAGTGTTGATCAGCTCATAAAGGCTTATTTTCATTTGTGTCTAATGAAGTTGTTTCAACATGATATGCTAGATGGATTAAGATGGGTTAGAGGGAGAGGGTCCCAAAATAGATACTTTGGGTTTTGGTAGTTGTGAAGGTGAAGGTAGAGGTATTTGGTTTTGGTTTTAAGGTTGAGGGGTTGAAGGGTAAGGCCATGAAATGGATGATTTGGCTTTTCCCTTACCTTTTATTTAATCTTGGGATCAAGTAACCACATGAATAGTATGGATAAAGGGGTTTGTTAGATTTTATGCTTGCTTTGGTTCCTCCTCCTCACTCTTAGGTGGGAGTAGGAGAGTAGGTAAATGTTGGGTAGGATGAATTGATGGTAGAACTGGTAATGGAGGTAAAATAGGTTGATCAAATAATAGATCATCCTTGTCATATAGGCTATGAAAAAGTGCTTAGAGAGATTTGTAGTTTTTTTTGTCATGCCTCGATGCCCTATGCTATGGACAAACCAAATTATCATTGAAATAGGAGGTTTGGTTTTGGAAGGGTATAATGTTTTGATAGGGGTAAGCTAATGGAAGAAGTTTACAACAACCTTTGTAGGATGGTTGAGTAGTATTGATTCAAAGGTGTTGGAGGTGATGGGTTTATAGTTTGATGGATGTGAGCCTACATAGAAGTATATTTCACCATAGAATTTGTAGGTAGTGGAATGATTTTAGTAGGTATTTGGGATTGCTTAGTTATGGTTATCTTTAGTGTAGATTATTTAAGGGTAGAATATTTGGATGATGAGGGGTTAGATATGGGTGGGAAAGTAGAAGTAGATAAGCTAGTTAAGAAAGAGGGAGAACTAGATGGTTTGATGGGTGTATACATTAGTGGAGAAAAGGGGGATGGTTTAGTAGAGGAAGAATAGGTAATTGGAATAGTAAAAGTATGGGGTCCTAAAATAGAAGGCAAGTGGGAGGGAGGTGGTATGGGTCTAGTTCGAGCTTGAGGTTTTGGAAATTATACCTTCTTAATTGATTTGGTTGAGGTCTTATTTGGTGGTCTAGATGGTGATAAATCCAACTTCAAAGATGGGTAAGTATGGGTGGGTGTGGTAAGGATTCTTATATTCTTGATTAGTTTGGTAAGAGAGGCATAAGGTGATTTGTAAATGTTAGAAGGAGGTTATTGGGATGATTCACTTATGGTTTTAGAAGAAGAAGTGTTTGATGGAGGGGAAATAATGGGTTTAAGGGTAGATTCAAGGGATTTTGATGATTCATATTTGTTTTGGTAAGGGATCCCAAGATGATGTTAAAATGTGGCTCTATCAAAGTTAGGTTGAGAATTAAACTCTAAACTTTGAATTTGTCAAGAAAAGGGTTTGTAGATGGGTTTGGTTCCTTAGTCATTAGTTTCAAAGATTAATCCCTTAGGTTAAAAAGAGGGAATGGATCCTTCATTTTTGTCTTTAAGGGAAGGTTCCAAAATTGGTGGTTGGGTGGATGAGGTAACCTCCTCTTGTTGGATGGTTTCCAAAGATGAAATAGATGGTTCTATGATAAGGGAGGTAGGTATGGTGTCCTCAAGTGAAGGAATGGATAGAGTTGCTTACTTTGTTTGGGTGTCCAAAGGAATGGAGGGTAGTTCTACCACTTCAATGGGTGGATTGGAAGAAGAAGAGATAATTAAAACCAATGTTGTCTCCTTTGGTGTTTATATCAAAGGAGAGATAGATATAGCGAAGGTCTCATCAAGTGAAGAGAGAAGGGAAGTTGATTGCTACATTTGGGTATGTAAAGGAAGAGGAGGTGATTTCACTACTTCCATTTGGGTGATTGAGGTAATGGTCTTCTTAGCAATGGGATCATTATTAATAATATGGATTGTATGTGCATCATGAGAGTGAGATGATTCAAGTTGGTTTTCATGGTGATGGGTAGGAGCATGATTAGGAAAAGGTTTGTGGAATATGTCAAGGGACTAATTAAGAGGTGCATTAATATTATCAAATGCAAGTTATCCATTGTTAATTAATATTTGTATAAGACTTTTAAAGGTGTTTTACCTATTAATATCATATCCAACAACTCGATAAAAGTCATAATGGTCATTTTCATTATACCACCTAGGTATGAGGTGAGAAGCATCAAATTATTGAGGTGGTTTGATAGGTTGAAGTTAAATGAGGTCGGATTTGATCAATTTGTCCAAAACTAAGGCATAATATTTTCCTATGGGAGTGTATTGTTTTAGAGGAGCTTATTTTTTGTTTTATTGGTAGGAAGGGTTGAAAGAATTGGTTTTATGGGGTTGGTTGACAGTTGGTGGTGGTGCAAGTTTTAGGAATACTAAGTTCATGGATGATTTTGCATTAGTATTGGGATGGTTGGATTGGTTAGTGTTTTTGGTGGAAGTAGGGTCATTTGATTTAAATCTAGAGTTTTTGTTTTGTATTTTTAATTTCCCTTTGTTAATGGCTTAGTTGTTAAGTTTAAATTCCATGGTGAATGCCTCATCAAAAGTTTTGAAATTTTTAAATTGAAGAGTGGGGGTGATATGTTTGGCACAATCTTGAGAGAAGAGTTCAATAAATTTAGGTTGGAGTAATGAAAAATTAAGTTGGTTGATGAGACCTCTCCATCTGGATATGAAGTTGGTAATTGATTTGACATCAAATTGCCTAATAATATAGAGGTTAGTAATAGAAACTTCTTTAGATATATTTACCAAGAAATGCTCTAAAAATATTTGGGCTAGTTGGGAGAAGGAGAAGATGGAGTGTGTGGGGGAGAGAAATATACTAATCAAGGGTAAGTCTTGATAAGGACATGGGGAAGGTTTGAAGAAGGAGAGCATCATCATATGCCATTAAATAACAATATTGATAGAATGCTCTCAAATGTTGTTTGGGGTCCTCTTTACCTTAGAATTTTGAAAACATAGGTAATTCCCATTTATGAGGATAAGCATGGATAGGGACAGATGGATGGATGGGTTCATTAAAAATTTGATCATAGGGTAAAAGGTTGTGAGACCTAAAGAAAAAGGACTCTAGGTTGGTCATTTTGTTGATTAAAATTTTGATAAAATATGGCTGAGGTTGGGAAGCTACATAATTAGGTAGTAAATTTTTTTAAGCTTGGGTGGCAGTAATATATGGATAAGTGATAGAGGGTGATAAATAAGACACATAGTGGTATGTGGTCATGATAAGTTGGTAGGGTGCCACATAAGGGTTGATTGGCATAAAAAATTGGGTAGAAGGTGCTATGTATCCTTGTGGATTAGAAACATATGGGTAAGATGTCATGGGCACTTGTTAGGGGGCTGATATGGGTTGGATTAGAGGTATGTTTGAGATAGTGGGTTGAGGTTGAATAGGTTGAGGTTGAGTGCTGACTCTAGTGCTAATGGGTGAAAGTGTTTGAGGTATAGAAAGCACCAAGTTTTGAAATGGGGTAGAAGTTGGTAGATTGGTTGTAATATAGGGAAGGGTGGAAGTAGGGGTAGAATATAACCCCATGGTAGGTGAAGTATAGGTAACTAAAGGTAAAGTTTAACCTATATGCGAAGTGTGGAGTATGGTAGGAGGTGTTTGGTTAGAGTTTAGAACATTATATTGGGTTTAGGTAGTGGTAGTGGAGAAAGAGGATGTTTGGGTGGTCAATGGTTGGGTTGAGGTAACACCCAGCATAAGATGGGGAGGCATAACATTTAAGGATCCTTAGGAGGAACCAAAGCAATAAAGGTAAAATGAGGTAAGGTGTTAAGATAATGTTGAAAGGCCACTAGATTGTTGTCAAGGAAGGAAATGAAGTCCACATCACCCTCATGAACCACAATTCTAGTAAGAGGGGGATAAAAATGAGTTAAACCCTCATTATTATAATTATAATCCATGGAGGAAGAAGAAGGTGGTGGTTGGTTTTTTTGATTCCCCAACTATTGTCTAGTAAAGACCATGTGAGAAAATAGGAAATAATATGATGAAACTCACACCTCAAACGAAAATAAATCAAGGAAAATAATGCATACACTAAAAATGTGTTAAATCCTAGGATTATTTTTAGATCACTTTTGTCTTATGCCTTAGAAAGTATGAAGAGGGAATTTGGCTTGTAGATCATGTATTAAGAGGAAATATAAGCTTGGTTTCATGTTGAGTTCAGGTGCTTAAGAGAGAAATCTATATTGAACTTCAATACGTGGCTTGGTATTGGGGCTTGCCCCCTCACTTCACACACCGTAATGATAGGGGTGTCAAGTGATTAGTCCAAATATACCAAATTTTAGATTTTATACTCAACTAGAGAGCTAAGTTGGTTCTCCCCTTGGTGTTGAAATCCAAGTAGGATAGCCAAGAAGGGGTAAGGCTACTTCTAGGTGATGAAATTGTAGTTGACCCTTATCTCAGGTATGTTTTAATGTGTTAATTATTTTGTGGTTTGGCTTAAGTGTGTAATAATAAGTGTGAAAGCTATGATTAATTACCTTACCTCTTAAGTTACTATATGAATTAAGACAAATAGGAAATCAATGTATTCAAGAGGTTTATTTTAAGCCCAAAAAGAAATTTTCATATTTCATTATATGAACAAATAATAAATAAAATAAAAGGGATACTATAGTCCCACCTAGCATGCCAAAATGTTTTAGTTAATTTCCGCTCAATTATTAATTTAGAAGTAATGAAACTAGTAATAGGGTTTGTACAAGAATACTTGGTAAAATGTGAATGTGATCCAAAAAATTATGGGAACTCCTCTTTGCCTATGAAGGAATAACTTATAGATAACAAAGATAATAGAAAAGAGGGGTTGTTGGTAAATAAATGAGTAGACTACCTAACATGATCTAGATCTAGGAAGTGTATTGATTACTAGGAGGCCATCAATCCAATGCTATAGTAATTAAGTTAGAAATGATAAAGTATATATCTACTTGCATAAGATAAATGAAATGAAAATAAAAATAAATTACAATTCTAGTTAAAATAAAAATGACAAAAAGTAGCAAAGATGGTCAATATTAATTCTAAAATATTTGGGATCTAGTCTAGAAAATTAAAAAAAGTACTGTAATCAGGTAGAAATAAAAAAAGTTGGGTTTGACTAAGGTTAGGGGATAAAAATACATTGTTGTATTTTTATGCCATAATGATCATTTGTAGTCAAGTGAACCTTCAACAATTGAGGCTAATCATCAATGGTTGGGTAACTATCATTGGTTGAAGTGACAATCGATAGTTTTGTTAACCATTGGTAGTTACCTATATAATTATAGAAATGATTAGAAAATAAGGTGTAGATTGGGTATTTGAGAAAATAGAGGTTTGTTATAGGGCTGAGGGGTGGAAAATAAGAACTAATAGGTGTGATAGGTAAGGAGGTTAGAAATAAAATAAATCAATGAAAACATGTGAAAGATACCTAAAACTTGATGGTGGAAGGCTAAAGTGATTTGGCTAGAGTGATAGTACTTTGACTTTTGAAAGTGATTCTAATAGAGCTTCAAGTCTTTGATGATGTTACTTTCTTATTGAAAGAATTTTGGATACTTGTATTCAAGATATCTTGGATGCAATATTGTGGATTATGGATCCATTTCACTTCTTCTCCTTTTATAGGATGATGTTGCTAATTGGGATGGAGGAAGTTACTAATTTGATAGGGGATATAGTTGCCAATTCATGACATTTTAAAGCTAGTTTTAAAATCAAGTTTCCATTTAGGGAGATACTTATCTCACATAAGGCTGATAATGCTTTAAAACTTTAAAGTAGGTTGATATTGAAACATGGGTGATAATGCTTTAAAACTTTAATGTTAGATAGGTTAAGTTGGTGGTTAGATGGTAGTGGAGGTAAGAGAGGTTCATATAATAATAGATGATCTTCATTATATAGGCTATGAAAAAGTGCTTGGAGAGATTTATATTTCTCCTTGTCATGTCTTGGTGCCCTATGGTATGCACAAATCAAGTTATCATTGGACCAATAAGGTTTGGTATTAGAATGGTAGAATGGTTTGATATGTGATAAGCTAATGGAAGAAGTTTGAAATAACCTTTATAGGATGGTTGAATATGATTCATTAAAATTTGTTGAAGGTGATGGGTTTATAGTTTTATGGATGGGAGCCTTCTTATATTAGAAGAAGTTTTCACCTTAGAAGTTATAAGGGGTGGAATGGTTTTAGTTGGTGGTTGGGATTACGTAGTTATGGTTGGATTCAAGGCAAATGATTTGAGAGTGAAATTTTTAGATGATGAGGGGTTGGATATAGGTGGGAAAATAGAGGTAGATAGGTTAGTTAAGAAAGATGGAGATGTTGGACATAGTCATTGATGTATGAAGGATTATCATTGATGTCAAAGGTAGCAAGTGATATTATGCATATGAAGGATTATCATTGATGTCAAAGGTAGCAAGTGATATTATGCATTAATGACAAAGGTGTTGAGTTGAATAGACTTATTTTAGAGCCCCATGGAGTTGTGTGTGTAATTTGAATTATTATGAACATACAAGAACATTCATATGAATGTCTTTGCTCACATGGTATCTTGAAAAATATGGCTAAGTACATAGGTGGATGTTAACATAATTTGCATATATCCCTTTGTGGTCTAAGTTCTAAGTCATAAGGATGAGTAGAGAAAATGTTATAAATGCATAATGTTGTCCCTCAACTAAAATTCTACTAAGCTTCTACACTTAGTCATTTTTTCACCTTTGCATTTATCTAAGAATTATTTTGGAATAAGTGGCTCAAGTAATGCTTTTGGATAAATGTCGAAGATTCTTTAGATAAAAAGCCTGTAACAAATGTTCTGAAGCTTTGGAATTCTTCTGAGAAAATGTTTGGTCTCCATGCTTAGTTAATTTTTCAAAGCTTAGGAATTTTTTTGGATAATTGTTCCAAACAAAAATTCCAAAGGAAATGAGTTCAATTTGTAACTCTTTTGAAGAAAGTGGTTCAACGAATTCTTTAAGAAAAATGGCTAAGTATTTGTCATAAATAAAAGTTTTGAAGGGATCTTTTCAAAATGCCAAAGGTTAAGTGAATTTTTCAAAGTTTCCAAAGATATATTTTCAAAAATGATGAAGGGTAAGTGAACCATTCAAAGTTTACAAATGTTACTTTACAAATGTTCTGAAGGGATCTTTTCAAAATTCTAAAAGTCATGTGACTCAAACAAAAATCTTAAAGGGTAACTTGTGAAAGTTTTGAAGGGCATGTGACCCAAAAAAAAATCTTGAAGGGCACTTTGCCTAAGTTCCAAAGGGCATGTGACCCAAAAGAAATCTTGAACGGTATTTTGCCAAAGTTTCAAAGGGCATGTGACCCAAACAAAAATCCTAAGGGGTACTTAGACAAATTTCTAAAGGGCATGTAACCCAAACAAAAATTCTAAAAGGTACTTTGCTAAAGATCCAAAGGGCATGTGATATAAACAAAAGTTTGGAATAGGTCACTTATAGAAGTCCTAAAAGACACTTTTAGAAGGACACTGATGAATTATTTTCAAGAATTTGTCTAAGGTAGGTGGACACTTACAAATTTTTTGAAGGATACTTTGAGATGGAGAGGACACTTACAAAGCTCAAAAAGGATAGTTTTAGATGGAATGGAATCTTTCAAAGTTTTTGAAGGATATTTCAAAAGAAATATAGGTCACTTACAACATTGTCAAAGGATAAGTGTGGAGTGTCATAGGGAATTTTCAAAAGTGCTAAAGGATCAAGGTGAGTTAAAGGTTGAGAAAGTCTAAAGAGATCAAAGGATCAAAAACAATATAAGAATATCAAAGAAAAGGAGATGAGGTCAACATGTTAATGTTTAACAATCAAGCCGATAAAAAGATCATACATCTTTAGAGATTAAATGGCACATGAAACTTGGATGGAAAGATCAACAGACACATTTTAAAGTTGGAAAAAAAATAAATGAAGAAATATTGAAGTGAGTTAGTTATAATAATTTTCCAAGATGGTTGAAGGATATAAATAATGATTGAACTAAAATGATTATTATAATTATGTGAATGTTATATATGAAGTGACAAAGGTAGCATTTGAAGAGGCTCAAAAAATGGAAGTCAAATAGTCATTTACTTAGAATGAGAAGAGACAAGTAATGAATTCAAAATTTGTAAAGTAAAGAGACGCATCTAAGTTTTTGTTGATGAAAAATTCCAAAGTGACGAAGAGTATGGAATAAAAATAGTCATTTTTTACATTTTTGGAATGAGAGGAGTCAAGTTATAGATGTATAAAAAATATGATACTCATCTGAGCATAGTGGAGTAATGGTCAAATTCGATAATACCAGAGTGTCAAATAGATAAACTTAGACATAGAGAAAGGGTGATATAAGAGTGAAGATCACATAAGAGTGTGTTGAATGAGAAATGAGTAGTTATAGATTAGTCATGTAACAAAGAATAGAGACTTGGATTCTCTTGTGAATCAGATTCATGAATTTAAAGTGTAAATGTTTTATTAGTTGGTGCCATCAAATTAAGCTAGGTTGGTGCTTAGTATATGGAGTGGGTGCTTCTTTATATTTTGTACTCTTAAAATAATGTATTTATGTCTCCTTGGGATGGGTGTCCTTAAATGTAACCAGTAAGATTTAGTTAGTGAGACAAACTTTGTGAGGTTGAATTAGAATAGTAGTTTCTAGCAGTATTATCACCATGGTTTTTATCTTTGGGTTTCCATGTATAAATTTGGTGTTGTTTGTTATGATTTTGTACATGTGATATTTTTAATTTATTTTTTTAAGATTTCATTGTTTAAAATTCATCTTTAAAGTTGTAATAAATTAATTTTGAGATCTACTAATTCACCCCCCCCACCTCAGTAGATAGGTGTGTTCAATAAGAGAAATAGATGGTTTGATGGGTGTAGGTTTAGCTAGAGTAAAGCAGGATGGTTTACTAGATTGAGAATAGGTATTTAGGATGGTATAAGGATGGGGTCCTAAGATAGAAGGTATCTAGGAAGGAGTTGGTATGGGTTTAGTTTGAGGTAGAGGTTTGGGTAACTCTACCTTCTTAATTGGTTTAGTTGGGTTTTTCTTTTTTAAGACTAGATGGGGTTAAGTCAAAATTCAAAGAAGGGTGAGTAAAAATAGGTGTGGGAAGAATTACTAGATTCTTAATAGGTTTGGTAAGAGATACATCAGGTGATTTAGAAATGCTAAATAAATGTGGTTGGGATGTTTCACTTATGGTTCTGGAAGAAGAGGTATTTGATGAAGAGGTAATAATGGGTTTAAGGGTAAATTCAATCAAGGTTGAGGATTCATATTTGTTTTGGTAAGGGATCCCAAGATAATGCCAAAAGGTGGATCTATCAAATTTGGGTTGAGAAGTGAACTCTAAACATTGAACTACTTGAGAAAAGGGCTTGTAGATGGGTTTTTTTCTTGGTCATTGGTTTCAATGATTAGAACCCTGGGTGGAAGAGAGGGAATCACTCCTTCATTTTTGTTCTTTATGGAAGATTCAAAAATTGGTATTTAGGTGGATGAAGTAGTCTCTTCTTTTGTGATGGTTTCTAATGGGAGAATAGATGGTTTTATGATGGGGGAGGTAGGTGTGGTGTCCTCAAGGGAAGGAATGAATATGGTTACTTCTTTTGTTTGGGTTTTGAAAGGAATGGAGGGTAGTTAAACCACTTCAATGGGTGGAGTGGAAGAGGAATAAATGGTTAAAAATGTTGTCTCTTTTGGTATTTCCATCAAATATGAGATAAATATATCTAAGGTATCATCAAGTGAAGAGAGAGGGGTGGTTGATTCCTTCATTTGGGTATTTAAAGGAATAATAGGTGAGTTCACAAATTTCATAAGTGAAATAGAGGAAGAGGTGGTTGAGGTAATGATCTCCTCAACAATTGGATTACTAATAATAACATTGATGGTATGTGCCTCATGAGAGTGAGATGATTTTGGTGTATTGTCATGGTGATGGGTAGAAGTAACATGATTGGGAAAAGGTTTATCGAAGATGTTAAAGGATTGATTAGGAGTAGAATTAGGATTATAAAATGTAATTTCTCCACTATCAATTAAGATTTGGATAAGAATTTTGAAGGTATTACATCTACTAACATCATGTCCTATAACTTGGTGAAAGGCACAATGGTCATTCTCATTGTACCAACTACGCATAGGGTGAGAAGCATCAAATTTTTGGGGTGGTTTGATAGGTGGAAGTTGGATAAGGTTAGCTTTGATAAATTTTTCAAACATAGAAGAATAATACTCCCCTATGGGAGTATATTATTTTGGAGGAGTTTAGTTTTGGTTTTGGCTTTGTTGGTAGGAAGGGTTGAAAGAATTGGTTTGATGGGGTTGGTTGATAGTTGGTAGTGGAGCAGTTTTTAGGACCAAAGAGTTTTCAAATGCTTTTATTTTAGTATTAGGATGGTTGGGTTGGTTATTGGTTTTGCTGGAGGGAGGGTCATTATATTTAAATCTAGAATTCTTATTTTGTAGTTTCAATTTGCCTTTGTCAATGAATCAGTTTTCAAGTTTGCATGCCATGGTGAATGCCTCATCAAAAGTTCTAAAAGTTTGAACTTGAAGATTTTAGGTAATATGTTTGGCACAACCCTAAGAGAAGAGCTTCGTCAACTCAAGTTAGGGTAAGGAAAAATAATGTTAGTTGATGAGACCTCTCCATCTAGCTATGAAATTGGTAATTGATTCGTCATCAAATTGATTAATATAATAAAGGTTAGTAATAGAAATATTTTTAGTTATATTTACTGAGAAATGCTCTAAAATGATTTGGGCAAGTTGGGGGAATGAAAATATGGAGTGCATGGTAAGATCACTATACCAATCAAGGGATGGTCCTGATAAAGACATAGGGAAGGTACAAAGAAGGAGATCATCATCATATGTCATCAAATAACAAGAAAGAGGAAATGTTATTAATGTTTTTTGGGGTCCTCCTTGCCTTGAAAATTGGAAAACTTAGGTAATTCCCATTGAGGAGGATAATAATGGAAGTAATGGATGGATGGATGGGTTCATTAAAAATTTGATCATATGATAAAAGGTTATGGGACTTGGAGATAGATAAATCCAAGTTGGTCATTTTATCTATTAACATATTGACCAAATCTATTTGAGGTTAGGAAGTTACATAATTAAGTGGTAATCTATGTTGAATTTAGGTGGTATTAATGTATGGGTAAGTGGTAGAAAGTGCTAAAGAAGCCACATATTGGTATATGGTCACAGGAGGTTTGGATGATGCCACATATAAAAGGTTGGGTGGAAGGTGATATATATCCTTGTGGGTCAGAAGCATATTGGTAGGATTTCATGGGTGATTATTGGGGGGTTGATATCGGTTGACTTAGAGGTATGTTTGTGTTGGTAGATGGTGGTATGGATTTATATTGGGTTGGAGGTATGAAAGTGTTACTTATTTTTTGGTGGGTGGTAACTCTAGTGCTAATAGGTGGAAGTGTTTGAGGTATGGAAAGTACCAAACTCTAAAGTCAGGTAAAAATTGGTGGGTTGGTTGAACTAAAGGGAATGGCATAAATATGGCTAGAAGAGATCCCCATGGTAGAAGGAGCATAGGTAACAAGAGGTAGCGTTGATCCAATGTTGAAGGTATTATTTGGGGTAGTAGGTGTTTGGTTAGTGGTTGGTATGTTAGATGGATTTTGGGGGTGGTAGTACGTGGGATATTGGAAGAAAAAGAGGCTTGGGTGAGTATAGGTTGGGTTGAGGTAGTACCTACTAGAAGATGGGGAAGAATACCATAAGGTAGATCAATAAAATGAACCAAAGCAAAAGAGGTATAGTTAGATAAGGTGTTAACGTAATGTTGAAGAGCCATGGGGTTGTTATCAAGGAAGGTAGTGAAACAAGGGATCAACCTCAATAATAATCAGAGGCCTAGTAAGAGGGGATTACAAATGATGGGAACCCTCAACATTAAAAGTATACTCCATGGAGGAAAAAGAAGAAGGTGGTTGTTGGTTGGTTTGATTCCTCATCTATTATCTAGTAAGGACCATGAGAGGAATAGAAAATAAATAATGAAACTCATAACTAAAATTCAAAGCAAGCAAAAGGAAAATATCTCAAGGAAATTAAACATACACTAAAGTGCATTTAAAAACTTAGGATTCTTTTTAAATCACTTTTAGATTATGCATTAGAGAATATGAAAAATAAATTTGGTGCATAGATCAGGTATAAAAGATGAAATTTAAGGTTATTTTCAAGTTATGTTTAAGTGCTCAAGAGAGAAAATTTGTATTGATTTTTAGTACATAGCTTGATATTGGGGTCTAACCCCTCACTTCAAACACTACAGTGATAAGGGTGTTGCATGCTTAGCGAGGATATACTAAATTTTAGATTTTATACTCAACCAGAGAGCTAATTTAGTTATCTCCTTGGTAATGAACTCCAAGTAAGATTACTAGGAAAGGGTAAAGTTTACCACTAGGTGATGAAATCCTAGTTGGGCCTTGTCTCAATTTTGTTTTCATGTGTTGCTTAGTTACGTGGTTCAGTAAAAGTGCATGAAAACAAGAGTAAAGGCTACAATTAATTACTTTTCTTTTAAGTTACTAGATGAACTAAATTAAGCAAGCAATCAATGTATGCAAAAGGTTTATTTTAAGCCTAAAATAAATTTTAGATATCATTGGATGAGCACTGAATGAAGGAAGAAAAAGGGATGATAGGTCCACCAATCATGCTAAAATGTTTCTCTTAATTTTTTATCATTTCTTAATTTGGAAGTAAGGAACTAGTAAAAGGGATTTGTAAAGGAAAACCTGATAAAAGTGTACCCGTGATCTAGACAATGATGGGGACTCATCTATGGCTTGGAAATAATAACTTGTAGATAAGAAAAACACTAGAAAAGGGGTTGTTAGCTAGATAGTTGAGTGTAATATCTAGCATGATCTAGATCCAAGAAGCGTATGCTTTTTAAGAGGTGATGAATCCACTATTTATAAAAATTAAGTTGATATAAATGAAAATAAAGAAAACTAGAATTCAATAACATGAAAGTAAATGCATGCAAGAATAAATTAAAATTCTTATTCAAATAAGATGACTAAATATATCAAACGTGGGTCAATACTCATGCTAAGATATTTGGGACTAGGTCTAAAAAATTAGGGAAGGCTCTATGAATAGGCAGGAACACATAAAATAAGGTTTGGTTGGGATTAAGGGGTGGAAAATAACTTGTTATTTTTTATCACAGTGACCATTGATGATTGGTTGAACTATCAGTGGTTGGGTTAACCATCAGCCATTGGGTAACCATTGATGGTTGAGGTGACTATTAGCGGTTAGACTAACCATTGGTGGTTTCTTATGTATTTCTAGAAATGATCAAAATGGTAATTATAGATTGGATAAATGGTCAGATAAGGATTTGAATATGGGTCTAGTCAGAGATGGGAGGTTGGAGATAAGTCTGATTAGGTAAGAATAGTTATAAATGAAATCAAAACAAATAAATAAGTAAAAAGTTACCTGTAACTTGCTAGATTATTGATGATGGATGGATCAATTTGGCTAAAGTGATAGTAATTTAGCCTTGAGAGAAACTCAGATAGAGGTTTGAAACTCTATTTCTATTACTTGATTACTGAAGGAAGGCTAAATACATTTATGTAAGAAGATTCGATAGCTTGGACATGGATACCATTCACCTCCTACTCTCCTTTTATAAGATGAAGTTACTAATTGAGTAGGAGGAAGCCAATAATTAGCTAAGGGGATAAAATATCTATTTGTGCTGATTTGTAATGGTTTTAAAGTAGGTTAATATTTAGGAGGAAGTTGATAATATCATACATAACTATTAATACTTTAAATTAGGTTGAAGACATGATTGTTGATGATCAAGCTAACTATTGATGCTTAGGTTGATCATCGATGGTCGAGTGCCTAGGGAAAAATGGGTGAAGTTAGGTTTAAAAAGTGGTTGATTAAATTCATGTTCAAATTTTTAATTTATTAATTGAGTTTAGTTAACTAGGTAGTTAGTTATCTTCAGGGTTGGGTAGGGGTCTAAGGCCTTTTGACATCTAAAACTATCATGTGCAATATTTGAATGTCTAAAATAATCAATATTATGAATGTATAGGACTAGGGATAAATATAAAAAAATGATCAAACCAATTTAAATGAACAAGTAAAAAGGAACCCATTGTATTGGATTTAAACTACTTGGGGGTGACACCACATACCTTATGTGAGTTCCTACACCATCAACTAGTGAATATGATGATGACAGTGACATAGGATCTAATTATAACATCTATAATGACATATCCAACACCAATTTTTTTAACCGTTGTGTTATTTATACTATTAAAACTATTATCCTCATTCACCACTTACCCTTTATCACCCATAATTGATATACTTAAGACAAACAAGAGTTGATAATACCATTAGATGAATTTGAGAATGATGAGGCCATTTGTGAATTTTTGGGTTTGAGGGATCATATTCCTCTAGGAGATCACAAACAAGGTTTTTTTACCATATTAGATCCTACTACATATTTTAGAGAGTAATTGAACTTTTTTGTCCAAAAACAAAATCAAAATCAAACATTGAGGTTTAAAAGTGAAAACCTCTTAGAGGTGCTTTTAGACTAAGGTAAAAGTTAAGAAAAAGTCAAGTCTCTTGGTGAAAACTTATTTTAGCTGCTATTATATGGGGGTGTTCACCCCCTTCGCATGAATCTAAGGAGACCAATAGTCCAAGACATACTTGTGATTTAAAATTAGCACTAAAGAGAAGCAAACTTTTGAGGATATCATTTGGGAGTGCCTAGAGGTACTTTTTGCATGACCTTTACCACCATTAGGTGAATCTAATTCATCTTATTTTAGAAATATTAACCAATCCATCTAAAGAATTTTAGCATTACCAACTAGTTTATCTCCTTGCAAACTCTTTTAGAAGATGGTTATACACTCCTTATGGAGGGCACTTCTACAGTTAACATTATGACTCTAGAGGACCAAAAATGGATCAAACTAGGAATGTCCATCACTCATGAGGAATGTGAAGTATATACAACCTTTATGAGTAAATGTTTTAATATATTTACATGGGGATATTCAAATATGCTATGTTTTGACCCTACCTTAGTTGTACACCATATTTTTGTACACCTTTATGTCAAACTAGTTAAGTAAAAGCTAAGAAAAATGTATCTTCATATTTATATGATAATTAATAAATATTTATATAAAATATTAGATGTGAGATGCATTTAAATTATTGATTATTTAGAATGGATCTCCAACATTCTACCAGTTAACAAGAATCTAGAAGGCATCAAACTATACGTGATTTAATAAATATTAACAAATACTACCCAAAAGATGACATTTCTATACCAAACATTGACGTGATTATTGACTCGATATCTAGATATGAAATGCATTCCCTTATGGATGGTTTTTATGGATATAACCAAATCAAAATTACACTAGAAGACTAGCACAAGATAATTTTCACCACTCTATAGGGAGCATTTTTTTATTATGTGAGGCCATTTGGATACAACAATGTAGGATCCACTTACCAATGAACCATGAACATTGTTTTACATGATATTATTGATGATATTATTGAGGAATATGTGAATGACATATTGGGAAAATCTAAAACTTGATAGAATCATCTATCCTTACTATGGAGAATCTTTGAGAGACTTCAAGAGTATAAACTTAGGCTCAACCCTAATAAATGTTTATTTGGTGTAACTTATATAATTTTTTTAGGATTCATTATCTCTAGTAGGGAAATTGAATTTGATTTATCCAATGTTTGATTCATTATCAAAATTGAATTCCCATCTACCTTGAAGTATCTCTACAATTTGTAGGGCAAAATTCAGTCAATTTGATGCTTTATATCACAAATGGCCAATAAATGCTATCCTTTTACTTTATTACTAAAAAATGGAATTAATTTCTCATGGAATGAATATTTATAAAAAGTATTTGATAATATCAAGGAACACCTACCCAATCCACCTATTTTATTAACACTTATGTTGAACAAGTTATTGTTACTTTACTTGTCAATGATTAAAAATGCCCTGGGGGCATTTTTGGTACAACACAATGACCTGCATAAAGAGAATGTCATATACTACCTAATGAGACAATAACATGGATAATTATATCCATGAAAAAACATCCTTTTCATTGCACAAGTGGATCTAAATGTAGTTTCCAAACTTATGGTTTATTTAGAAGAAAATAACAAGTATATATCATGGTTATTTCTTTAAACTTCATTGTTATCTATTTGTTAGTCATTTATAATTATTACTAGGAAAAATATGTCAATATATGCATACATAGTCCATACTAAGCTATAATGATTCAAAGTATGAAGAGTAACCATTCAAGAACAATGTTGGAGTAGTGTCAGAGTCTTCTACAGTATCTATTAAAGAAGATATTACATTTTATATAAACTAAGAACTTTTATAAAAATTAATAAAATTCAGATGTATACTCACCCAATAACTCTAGACTTAGTCTATAGCTATGCCTAGTAGCTACAAACTACATCAGACTTGTTATAGATTATCTCAGGTTTGCTACAAACTACATCAGACTTGTTATGGATTGCATTAGGGGTACTATGAACTGCATCAAGACTACTATAGACTTCAATATAATGGCTAAAAACTTATTTATAAAGTATTTATAAATGTACTCTAATGATTTCTTAGTCTATTCCATCTATCACAAGAACACTTTCCATTTGGAGTCTTTCTACATATAAATTTATATATATATTGACTTTCCATTTCTAGATTGTATCCAAATATAGATTTATGTAATTTCATTCTAATAAATAGCTCTCTCCATATTTTATGGAGATTAATAATATGTTTTAATATATTACATTCTTATAATAAATATCTCTCTCCATATTTTGTGGATATTGAGATAGGCTAGAATTTCTAGGTTGTTACTCATAAATAAGGTGTTGGTTGGAAGCATGAAATTATAAATTCAACCTCCCACACTCAAATTAAATAAATCAATATATTTTTCTCTCCATCATTATGAGTAATCCATTCTAAATCTTGTGTTATGAATAAATAATTTTCCAAATAATGAGTTGGCCACTCATTCCAAATAAGATGGATTAATGTATTTTTATTTCTTTATTATTTAATTATCATTTTATTGTAAATTATTATTTTTATGTCTGTAAATATTCTTATTTACATTTTGTTGAGAACCTACAAGTGTTTTAATTACTTATCATTTCATTTTCAATTCACTAATTTACTTTCTTGCAAGTGTGATTTAATTTTATGCATGAGTTATTTAATTTCTGCAAGAATGCTTTTCAATTTTTGGAAGTGTGGCATATGGTAGAAGGGATAGTTTACCAGATATCTCTTTCTCTTAGTGCATATTTCCTTTAGACACCAACCCTAGATTAACATTATTAAATGAAGAGGAATGACAACCCTTATCACTACCTGAGTTGAACATTGGTCATGTATGAGCATAAATATACATTGATTGAAAAAACATATTTATCTATGGTTTTTATATCCCAAAAGTTTCATCATAACATGTTCAACAATAAGATTATTGTCATTAATAAAGTATATTTGCTCAAGTATCTAATTTTTAAAATATCTTTACAAGGCTGCATGATGAATTAAATCATGCTTATGAGTGAATTTGATATTGAGTATGGCAATCAAATGGCCATTAAAGAATATGTTCTTTAAAATTAGCTTACAAAATATCCTCTTCTTAATATTAAACCTCTTATATTTTTATTTCTAGATGAATCCATCATGACTCTGTCACATATTGATTTCTATGTGAACCTAATAATCTATTGATTCTTGGATTTTCATGGTTATTATTTGGTTAATTACTATTTTGGTTAAGCTAGATTTTATATGATGTTTATGGATAGTTATATGTTGCTTAATTTACATGATTATTAACCATGGAGTTAGATGTAATTTTATATTATGTATATGATGATCATGGTTTTTAGTTTATTACATAAGTATATGATGGATTTTATATGTTTTAGGCTAACTACCTTCATTATTGTGAGGATAGATCCATCCCTCAAAGTGTGATGGAGGGAGGGCGTCATCAGAGAGGGTGGAATAGATAGAGTCATAGGTAGAATATAGATTGAAGAATTAGAAACCCATGCACACACCATAAATAGATTAAGTTTCTTTGATTAGTATTTATTTTAGGTAGATTTAGTATGTCTTTTATTGGTAATATAATTCTATTGTGATCTTGATTTATGTTTTATTCTTACATTGATGCAGTTATGTGATTACACTTATGGTTATTGTACTTAGTTTATCCCTCTTATGATCTTACTTTAACGAATAAGTGAATCTATTTATATTTTTAGAATTACTTGTTGTTGTATATGGATGTATACGAGTGTCTTAAAAAAATTCATGTCTTAATACATTACTAATAGATAGGATGGACTTTATTTCTTGGTTTGCTTTGTGCATTAAAATTTACTATTAAATATCATGCTTAGTCTATATTGATACTTAGAACAAATTTTGATACACGTAATACTCAGAAGGTTATTATTTTTATAATAGTTAAATTACTTTGTACAAGTTGGTGTCATTGTTATTAACCCTTTCCTAAGTAAATGACAATAGTTGCATTGAATAATGAATATTGGAAGTTTCATTTTGTAATGATTTTAGGTGACATAATTATATTATTATAGACTTCATGTTAGTCAACATTATCATTGAAATGATAATGTTTGAGGATTTTTTGAAAGTTGATTTCTTAAGAAATAATCATAACGCTTAAAGTGAATTTTGTAAAGATAATGTGCATGCATAAATTTTAGAGGGATTATAATTGGTATTGTTATATTTTTCAATTGGGAGTGTTTGATATATTAGGGTTTGTTGTTAGCATTGAGTTGGTGTTAATCATACCAACTTATGAAAATAATAGTTTTGTTTGGTATTACATGAATACAAATCTTAGTTTCATGGAATTACATTGTGAGTTAGTTTATCATGTGAAGCTTTATTGTTGAGATCATAATGATCACAATAAATCATGGTTAAAATAATGGAGAGTTCTATTAGCATGTAGATGGATAAAATGGGAAGAGAGGATGCCTAGGAACACATGGCTAATAGATAGAGGAATAGAGAGAAAGGTTCAAGCTATTGTTTGGAAGGGGAAAATGAATATTTGGAAAATGTAACCAGGTTGGGTTGTTGTTTTACATTAATACTTGTTTTGGTATGTGTTAGAATGGAAAAATATAGTAATTACTTAGGGGCTTATATATCTCAATTATTTGTGGGAAATAACTAAGATTATATATACTTGGTACTATAAATTGCTTGTCCATCTATAAAACTAGATATTTGTTTCCTTATCATAGTCGATATGAATGTATACATGAACACTTTATCATTATATACATTTGATTTTTTGGATATATTGTATGTGTTTGAATGATATTGAATGAACTGGGTATATAGGAAAAGATGTGGTTTTAAAATTTAGACAATGTTGAAAAATTTATGGGTCATTTAGATTGATTGTTGGCTTTAATATAAAATCTATTTTGGAAAATTAGCATACCAAATAGAGTTATAAATATTTGACTTACAAATTGTGCAAATTGGGTTGTTATATTTTGAATCAAGGTACTGATTAAATACTCTACTAGAGTATGGCTAGAATGATAGGTCAAACTCAATATTTTATCTAGGTTGATCGTTTCTTCTTAATGAAACTAAACCATTTTAGAGCCTAACTGTGCATTTTAAAAATCTATGAAAATTATTTAAGATTTCATGACATTTCTTTTATGAGTCAAAAATTGATTGAGTTTTATTTATAAGACGTTTATAAAATTTATAAATATACATGAATATGTATATATGCTCTATATGACTTTATTGACCTATGAATATATACATATCAATGTACATATATTTATACAATGAAAAATTGTGGCATTATTTTATAAATATTGAGGATAGTTTCATTATATATATATATATATATTTAAACAACCAAATGTTATCAAGACCTATTTATGACTAGAATCTATACAAGTCTTTATGACTTATCACACACACACACACACACACACACACACACACACACACACACACACACACACACACACACACACACACACACACACACATATATATATCTTATTTATATCAAACTCATTTATGCAGTTAGTTGAGTCAAGTATATGAGACTATGTGACATGTAATATATCACTTATTATAATGAGATCCATATAAAAATATTAATATAACTAAGCGTTTGATTAGATATTTATATTTATATGAGGCAATCATAAGTTTTTGGGTAGAAAATTAAACTCAATGTGTGTGTGTGTGTGTGTGTGTGTGTAGTAACAATGTCGATAATAAGACTCAATGTGAAATGTATAATGCAAAGGATTGAGTTAAAATATTTGATTATGTATCTTATGTTATACAAATCATGGAAGTTTGAGTATAGAGATAAAATAAATAGTCAAAATACTATAGTTTTTTAGGTTGTTTTATATTGTGAAGAATTGTGATAAAATAAAAAAGATTGAATGTATACCTATAATATACATGATCCTTAAAGAACATAGATAGTACATTTATCTATTTAGAGTATACCATGTTCAAGCATACATATTTATACTATTTATTTAATAGGTTATAATAAGTAAAATTGAGTGTTTAAATTTGTACATAACTATATGATATATAGGTGTTTTTTTACTGAGTTAAATATCTAAAACTAGTATACTATATGTGTATGTAATCAAAAATGTATCATGCCCATAAATCAATCCTAGATTAGATGGGATATAGCATACCTACACTTCTGATTGGGGGCATACATCTATTTAGTATGAATATGACCAATGTGAGGATCCACTAGACTTGATTAGGGGATAACTTATCACAACACATCATGTGAGATAAGGTTCCAAGGCCTATAGTCTAACATAATCACATAAAAACCTTAAAAGAGTCTTATGATTTAATATTTCACTAATCTAATAACAAGAAAATTAAATCTAATCTAGTGCACACAAAAGCTTATGGCACAAATTTGGGGTTAGTAAAGCAAAGAAATCAAAACATGTATAGGGAACTTGAAATAAAGTAAGTATGAGTAACACTTGAATACATGGAATATGAAGAGTAATATTATTCCATCCAACATTTATGCTACTTCTATCTACTAAAAGAGAGGAGAACAAAGTTATAATATACTTACCTGGATGTGAACCCATCAAGAATCAATCTCTCCCTTGGCCAGAGGGGATTTTCAAGAGGTTGTTTTGGTTTGTAAGGATCAATTTATTAGGCCAAAACATATAAGACCTATCTACAAGACTATATTCTCTAAAATAATAAACCTAATCTAAGTCTCCTCAAGTATAATGGTGGAAGAGTAGATTATGAATAAGCATGAATGAATAATAAATATTGATTGTATATTCTAATAATGACCAAAATTAAATTATATTTATAGGTATAACTTACCCTAAAATAATTTAAAATTTTTAGTTGTGCTAGGTCAACCTGGTCGACCTAACATGTTTTCAGGCTAACTCACTAGGTCTGTACTAGGTCGGCTAGGAGGATAACAAACCAAAAGAGAGAAAAGGTATGCAAACTATACTAGGTCAACCAGGTTGACCTATTATGATGAATAGGTCAAAAGTGTGCCAAGTAAGGAAATGAAGGATAAATAGAGTAAAAAGAGGAAAAATACTAGAAGACTATGCAAGGGAGGAGAAACAACTTAGGGAAAGGTTTTAAGAACTAGTTGGATTGGTAATAATGTGTCAAAAAGGGATAACAATCATGTGAAGTACCAAATGTCTACCCACCCATTTCTCAGTGCATCCTTAAGGTATACACTCAGAGAGATTGAGTCTCGAGAGGTTCCTACAAGATGTAAAGCATCATTATTTTATAAAAGTGTGAAAATATTATGTATACATATTCCCCACTCAATGCTCATCATGTGTCACTAAGGTGTAATAGGTTATGGTGCTTCAAGAAATAACATAAGAACACACATAATTTTGATGTTAAATTTTTTTTTAGTATTTTAAAGCAAAAATAACTGAAAGTAAATGACTAAAAGGGAAACTAATCTAAAAATTAAATAACTAAAAAGTAAATACAATGCATATCTTGACTTACATTTTATCATGGGATGGTTTTATATTATTGTTAGTTTTGATAGTGTAGGGTGTAGAGACTACTTTCAAGAAACCCAAGAATTCAAAACTAAATAGCAAAAAAAACCCACAAGAAAAGCCAAGATAGCTAGTGGTATGAGGATGAGATGTACTTGGGAAATTTGGTAAGCTGGGATGACAAGTGCTATGTTAGACCAAATGACCAAGCCAAAAAATAAGACTACATTAGGTAACCAAATATCCAAGGCTAATAAAGACCAAAAAACTCAGACAAGCTATCCTAAAGTAAGAAAGGAAAACTCACCAAATCAAACCAAGGATACATGTCAAATAGGATGGAAAAATAAAAACAAAATAAATGGTAAGAAGACTAACTAAAAAGACAAAAATGGTAAAAAAAACATTTATGAGTGAGTATTAATAATCCACATCTCACTCAACAATGGAAAAATATGCATAAAAGGGAAAACAACATTGCCAAATGAGTAGTAATAAACCACATCTCACTCAACAATGGAAAAATGGTATAGACTCAGGTGTCCATAATAACAAGATAGAAAAATCATGATAAATGGGAAAAGGAAAGTAAATTAGGTTTAGTAAATATAAATCATGGTGTAAATAAAATTATCCAAATTTATTCAAATGTGTTGTTTTGCTCTAAGGATAGATAAACCTGAAAAAAAGTAGTGCTAGCATGTTTCTAAAAGATGAATAAGAAGGAATTATAAGAAGAGGAAAAACATATTTGGAGTCACAATTTTATCTATCAAGGGGGGAAAATGAAATGGGTGGAGGGGAGAATGAAGTAAAAACCAAGGTAAAAATAACTCTTTATCAAAGTCAAGACACTCAAATTAGGTTTGCTAAAATAAGAGGACTTTTAACATTAAGAACTATGAATAACTTATCTTACACAAGTCTTGGGTAAACAAATAGAGTATATGGATCATACCATGAAGGATATATGCATGAAAATTAAAATGGACTTACCTCCCCAAGACATGTTACCCTCTCTTTAGGATCCCTTACATAGTTATCAATATACTATGAATATTAGGTACTTACATGAGAAAGAAGGTAGCACCATAGATGTTTTTTGAATTCTCCTATTCCAATCTACTGGTCTACCTCACCCGAAAGGAGTTCACCTCTATGTGAAGTTGACTATGGAGTTTTAGCTTCAATTAGAGATTGGAGATGTACTTATAATCATGTATTTTATTTTGAATTTGACATTTGATATTTGTATATTGCCTTTTATATGTCATTGACTTTTGTTTAAATTATTTGGATTAACACTTTCTTTTGATGGATTTTTCTATCCCTCCTCCATATAGATTTGGAAAAATAAAAATAGTTGTTAAATATGACTTTCATTTAAAAATTTAGGATAAGGTATTTAATAGAGAGAATTTTCAAAGAGCATGGGGTCTAAGAGTCTCATAAATATAGGTAAAATAAAAGTGATATCTTGACTTTGACCTTGTTTTATCTAATGTAGATATGAGAGAAAGTGGAAATTAAGAGGAATAACACATGGAACAATTTAAATTTATTCAAATTGCAAAAAATGTGACAAAGGAAAAAGAAGGATACAATTATAATAAAGTGTGATTCCTTATCATAAGAAAGAGGGAAATGGAGGAAAACATGCTAACATATATTATTTATGTAGATTTCATCTAGAAAAAGAAGTGAAACTAAAATTTGAGAACAAGGATCAAGAACATGAAAAGAATGGTAATTTTATGAGGAGGGTTAGGTCTTATCCACATTATTATAAATAAAATCATAAAAGATAGACCCATGAGGGTGATAATAAGCAATACAAAAGCAAAGTGAGGGAGCCACTTTTTATTTTTACAAAGCACCTCACAAAGAAAAACCTAAAGGATGCCAAAACAACATTGGCAAGAAAAAAAGATGGTGGTTTTTTTAGGGATGCCAAGTCCTATCCATAGTATTATAAAGAAACTCACAAAATAAAACCCAAGGGGTGAGAAAATCAAGATAAAATTTAAGAAGATAAGTAAGACTATGGTACATCAAGAAACTAAAAGATGAAAAGGGATGATTAAATCTTTGTGAAAGGAAGGAAACTACTATAGAGGCATAGATCCATGCTTAAGTAACTTACAAATATTATTCGATAGATATAGATAGAAAAATTTATAAGAAGGAAATGTTTAGGCAAAGTAATTTGTAAGGAATTGAGCATTGGTGGGATCTTTGAAAGCATGGACTTCATTACTTTGAATATGATAAATGTTTGGACGAAGAATGTCTTTTACTAAATATGGCCCCCACCATTTTTGGGCATATTTTCCTTTTTTATCATGGGTATAATCTAATTTAAAGACAAGATCACCAACATTAAAAGTGAAAATTTTTACATATTTGTTATGTTGTCAGGCTATGTGAGATTTGTATTAGTGGGTATGTTTCAAGGTAGAAAGATGATGTTCATTAAGAAGATCAAGAGAATGAAGGTGAGCTTCATGTAATTATGCATCAAGAATATTTACATGAAGAGATATACGTATAGAGGTAATCTCAAATTCTAATGGAAGGAATGACTCAGAACCATAGACTAATAAAAATGGAGTTGCCCCAATGGCAGTATGAATGCTAGTCTGATAAGCCCAAAGTGTAGGTTAAAGATGAATATGCCAATGTATGCAAGTTTCATCAATTTTCATTTGGTGAATTCTATTAAGAATTTTATTGGTGGCCTTAGCTTGACCATTGCATTATGGATGATAAGGTGTGAAAAACTTATGATTGATTTTGAATTTGGTACAAAGTTGTTTAACATATTTATTTTTGAAATTATCACCATTGTCTAAAATTATGGTATGGGGAATGCCAAATCAACAAATAATTTGGTTAAGAAATAACTTGGCTATTTTAGGATCGATAACATTAACAAGGGGCATTGATTTTACCCATTTAGTAAAGTACTCGATAGTAGTGATGATAAAAATGTTCCCATCTTAGGATTGAGGAATTTTACCAATGAGATCAAATCCCCATGTGTAAAATGGCCAAAGAGATTTGATAGTTTGAATATTGGTAGGAGGTGAATGGATAAGATCATAGTGAAGCTAATAAAGATTGAACTTCTTAGAAAATTAAATTGCATCTTTTTCAATAGTAGGCCAAAAGTAACACATACATAGTCATTTGTGTGTTGTAGCATGTCTACTATAGTGACCACCACAAATTCCTCCATGTGCTAGATCGAGCAGAGGAGGAACCTCATCTTTCATAACACAAAAAAGTAAGGTACCTTAATCATTAAAATAATAAAGGATGTTATGTTGAAATAAATACTTGAAATCATGTTTATGAATGCATGTATTCTGATGAGAATCTAGGTGAAGAGGATACGTTTGATGTTCTAAGTATTGAATGATATCTTGGTACCAAGGGCTTATTCTAATAGTCATAGCCTCGATGTGATAAGTGAATTAGGTGGTTGGATAGATGATGGATATTTTTTAATTTTTATAATAAAGGAAGGATCAGAGAGAACTTGATGAGAATGAAAGAGAGAAGATGAAGAGGTAATATAATTAGCAATGGAATTTTGGTCTCAAGGAATAGACTCAATAGTGAAAGAGATCAAATACTTAGAGAGAGTGGTTACAATTTTATGATAGGTAATAAGGTTATCACTTTTAAATTGATAATCACCATTAAAATGATGATAAATTAGTTGAGAATTTCCTAAAACATGAAGATATTGGATGTCTAGATGAAGAGTAGCTCTCATGCCAAAGATAAGAGCTTCATATATGGCCATATTGTTGGTGACATCAAAGGTGAAGAAAAAATCTAAAAGAATAATATTAATGAGTGGATTAGTGAGAATATAACTTAACCCATCTCCTTGAAGGCATTTATCACCACAAAAGTGGAGGGTCCAAGTATCCTCATGGAAGTTAACATTAATTTTAGGAATCTCCTTGATAACTACCCTTGATTTAGTAGTACCAGAGGGAGGGGAAGATTCTTAAAGATTATGGAATTTAGGATCAGTAGTAAAGATATGAAAATAGTCTTTAAGGGATATAACTTGACTAATACCTTCAATGAAAAGGAATTTTTCATTGAGAAGATCATCTTGAAGCAGATAAGTGACCAAAATGGGAGCTATGATAATTTGGTCAATTATGACTTTCCCTTTAACAACTTTTTGTGTGACAATGTAGAGATCAAATTCCATAAGTAAGACCATCCATTTTCCAATTCTATCTCTAGGAAGAAAAGCTTTGGAGAAGAAATAATTAAGGTGGTTAGAATGAATGATGACATAAGTAGTTTGGCATAACATATAATGACAAAGCTTTTCAATCATAAAATTGATAATGAAGCAATCATGCTCAACTTTGGTATAATGTGTCTCATAATCAAGGAGGCATTAGATAATGTAGTAAATATCATAATATCTCATATATCATCTTGTTGGGAAAGCATTTCCCTAACTAAAATAGGTGTGGAAGAAGTATAGAGAATTAATGGTTTATCATTGGAAGGTGGACAAAGTGTAGGTGGATGAAGTAATGACTCTTTCATATTATTGAAGAGTTTTTGACATGGATCAATCCATTATAAAGTTGTAACTTTCTTGAGAAGAGAATTGATGGAGTAAATTAAATAATCAATTTTATGGACAAATCATCTAATTTCCCCAAGTTTTCCTAAATAAGTATGAATATCAGGAATAGATCAAGGAATGGGCATGTTAATAATATCACTAATTTTGGTTGGGTCAATATTGATGCCATATAGAGAGACTAATAATCCTAAAATTTTTCTAGATGTGACTCTAAAAACACATTTGAAAGGATTAAGTCTAACTTTGTATTTAAGGAGATGGTCAAAGATGATATCAAGATTAGAAATATGGTTCTTACAATGTTTTGATTTAGCAATAAGATCATCCATGTAACTTTCAATAATTTTATGGATGAGATCATGAAAGATGTGAGTCATATCACATTGGTAGTTATATATAACATTTTAAGTCCAAAGTTCATTTTGACAAAACAATAGGTACCCCATTCCATGGTGAAAGTAGTCTTATGTTGGTCCTTGAGAATGATATGAATCTGATTGTATCTTTAGATGCCATCCATATAGGATAACATTTCATAACCGGCCATGGAATCAATGATGACATCTATTGAAGGTAAGGGGAAGTTGTTTGTAGGACAATCAATATTAACATTGTGTAAATAAATACAAATGTAGATGACCATAGTGACCTTTTTCAGAATGGGAACATGTTAGAAACCCATTCAAAATAATCCACTAGTTTAACGAATTTAGTATCTAGTAATTTAATGATTTCTTTATGACATAGATTAGTAAAATTAGGTGAGAATATGCATTGATTTTGATACACTATCTTAACATTAGGATAAGTGATGATGTTATGAGCAATACTACTAGGGCCAATGCTAGGCATGACTCTATAGGACCAATTGAATGCCTCTTGATATTTATCAAAGAATAAGCTAGAGTTGTCATGCTTAAATGGTGAGAGTTCTTTAGAAATTAGGATTGGTCAAGGAGAAGATGGGTTAAATTATTCAATACGAGTTATTTATTTGATAATCATGGCAGTTCCATCTTTAAAATGTTAAGGTGCATTAGGAAAGGATGAAATTTGATTTTTTTAAGAATCAATGCTAGTGACAAAGTTGTTAAAGCAAGGAGTTCTATTTTTGAAATTTCTAAGTTTATGATGTTGCTGATGAAGTTAAGGTTCCTAGGCATGAAGTAACTCAAGAATATATTTTTCATTAGGTAAAGTAGGAAGAGGACCATAATATTCAACATATAATTCAATATCTATAATTTTATTTCCATGGTTATCATATTCATAATGAATCTGATGGACATCAGTTACCTTAGTATGTAGTCTAATTTTAGAAGAAAATAAAGAGGATAGATTCAAAGAGACGAGAGTTTTGATAGATTTAATGATGGAAAAAGAATATGAAGAAATTATAAGATCCATTGGAGGTAGAGAATATGTATAATCATCTAGACGTTTTGAAGGTGTATTTTTTTCTACCACCCAAGGAGTATCGATAAGTGGAGAATTAGTGGGAGGTACATGACCCTCAAGATCTAACTCATGATGTGCAGATATGGTATGTATATCTCAATTGAAGGAAATAAATTTGGCTAAAATATTTTATAGGGATAGACATCCAAGTATCTAGAGTGAGCTCGAGTTATGATATAGTTGTCATCATATGTTTGAGAAATCATACATGCTTTAGAATCAGGGGGAGTTTTAAAAGGTGAAATCCTAGTGTTTATAAATGTATGAGGGGACATGTTGAGAGGATATTTGAATAATTTATCCACTCCAAAATCATTGTAATTTTAGGCATATTTGGGTAAATATGGCTCATGAGAATTACATGGAGGGGGAAAATTGGTAATCTCATCCATGATAAGAACAATATGATCTTGAGGTAAGAGATAAGGAGGAATCCAATCCACAATACATACACATAGATTCTTAGTATTAGAAGTGTGTTTTAACTCACTAGGCTCATCATCATTAGAATCCTTAAGAGTAACTTAAAGATGAGGATTCATGTTGATGAAATCAAGTAAAGGATCACTATTGATTTAAAAAATTGTAGGTATTCAATATTAAGGTTTAAGATTGGGAAGATGGATGCTACATGGGTTGGGATCAGTTTCATGTTTGTAACATTATTCATAATGTAATAATTTGATACACTGACTACTATAAGAGGTGATGGCCCTCATCCTATAAGCCCATGGATGACCAAGAGGAATGTTATAGGATAGACAAAGATCAAGGACCATAAGCTTGGTTCTAATAGTCTTAGGTCCAATGGTCAATGGAAGCCAAATAGAACCAAGTGGCTTTTGATTATTCTTGTCAAAGCCATGGTAATTAATATATGTTTGTTTAATATGATCCTTTTTATAGCCAAGTTATTGAATGAACAATAAGGGTGTGACATTAATACTAGAACCTTCATCAACTAGAAATTTTTAGATAAGGGTGGTATTAATGTCTACTTTAATAAAGAGAGGTGAATCATCAATGAAAAAACAAATTTAATCATTGTTCGTGTCCTCTTCATGAAATTCATTAGAAGGCTTAGAAGAAGGACACATATTCTCAATGGTATTAACACTAGTTGGTTGAGAATCGAAAGAAGGTGGTTCTTCATCTATAGAAGATAGATACTCAATTTATTGAAGTTATTACATAAGAAATTTTGATGATACGGTGAAGTGCAAACGAAATCCATAAGAGGAATCTTACAAGGCATAAAAGTGATTTATTTAATAAATTACAATGTGATTTATAAGAACCAACACAAGGTTTATAAGGTAAATTAAAATTAGGAGGTATAAATGTGGTGGGAGGATCAGAAGGAGGAATTTGTTCCTCAAGTACTTATAAATCATCATGAGTGGTGCTAGTATCCTTAAGCAATTGTTATTATAAAGATGGTTTCTTAGGATTGGTAATAGGATCTTTGTGAGCTAGTTTATGATGATAATTAACCTTATCAATGTTGACATATTGAGAGTTGTTATAATATAGGTCATAATTAGCATTGATGGCACAAACATACTTAACATTTGATTGATTATTGTTTGAAGAAGATTTTTGATTAGTAGTATAAGCTTTAAAGTTTTGTCATGTTTGAGATGCAACAACATAATCTTGGTGGAATTTTTTGATCATAACCTCATGTTTGAATGAGTCACTAAGCATATAAGAAGTGATACACTTAGTGATCCCTCTACAAGATTCATGAGAATGCCCAATGTCATCATGGAACCAACATAATATATTGGGATCATACCACTTAGGAGGAACATTGGGATAAATGAAAGGTTTTAAGGGTGGTAAAAATTATTGAATTTGTTGAACCAAAAGAGGTGTATGAGATGGTAAAGGAACATCATATTTTCCAACTCTAGGTTTGATTTGGGAAGTATTACTAGTGATAGCATTAGATGTTTGAAAATATACTTTAAGAAGTTTTTGATTGGGTTCAAATTAATTCATAAGAAAGTCTTGATGTTTAGCTTGGTCAAGATCTTCATTAAGTTTTCAAGGAGTAAAGGTTCAAACCTTATATTGAAGAATGGGAGGAAGAGCAGTAATAGAGAGTTTGAATAAATTATCATCAATCATATTATGATTGACTTTATGAGCTAAAGATTTCCATATTTTAATAAAATAATGAGTTGAATCATTATGAGATTTTTTGAGCATTTACGAATCGACTAAGACAATTATTAGGAAGATCATTATGTTGAAACTCTTTGACCAAAGGATTAACAAAATATTCAATTTGCTAAGTAGAATATCGAGGAAGTTAATTATACCATTCTAATACATCACCAGTGAATGTTTTTACTAATATTTTAATTATGACAAATGTATTAGTTTGGATTCACTCTTTATAAAGGTTAGCAAAGGCTTTGAGAAATGAAGTAGGGTCTTTAGTCCCATCATATTTGATAGTTGGAGTTATGTTACCAATATTAATGCATATAATGAAGGGAGTTAAAGGCTCATCTTGAATGGTTTGAATCATCTTGTTATTCATTATGAGTTGAGAAATAACATTACATAAGACATCCCTAAGATGTGAAGGAATATAATTAGGATTAGCTTGAGGATGAAGAGTTGGAGGCTGATTATCCATGTTGATTAAGTGTTACTGAAGTTACATCATTTGGTTGGTATTTGAGTTTTTCATGATGTTCATTTGTTGAATGATTTGAGCTAAAATTTGGGTTCTATTAGGAGGTGAGTTAGTGTTGGTTGGAGAACTACCCAGATTAGTTTTAGGGGGAGGATTATTAGAAGAGGAGTTATTAAAGGAATTATTAAAGAGATTTATATCAATCACTCCCACATTGGTTTGGATATTTTGAGAAGTATCTTGATAGGTATGAAAAGGATTGGATCCATCAACTTCATATTGAGGTGTTATTTGCACCATGTTATAGTTCATAGATGAAGGATGAGAAGAGGTTCCCTAAGAGTGATGGTTCTCTTGGGAGGAAAAGAGAGGGAGGAATGAACATCTCATATAGTATCTAAATGGATTTATGTTGTCTAAAAAGATTATGATAGGATACCTCATTATGGATAAAGAGAGATGAACAAAATGAAAAATTAGAGAAATGGAATACTAGATTTAAAAATAATAAAAACAAAAAATAGTACTTGGTTAACTAGGTCAATCTAGTGTAGGAAATAGGGCTTACAGATTATACTAGGTTGACTAGGTCGATCTAGTGTAGTGCACTAAGTCCCAAAAAAAGTACAGGGTCAACCAAGTCAACATAGTATAGTGAACAGGGAAGAGCAAAATATCGATAAAAATATTGGAAATGAAATAAGATAATTTTTAGATAATCTAAGAAAGTAACTATAAAAAATAAACACATAATCAAATGAATTGACATTAGCTAATCTAATTGATGCACACAAAGTAAAATCTTGCACTAATACTAGCTAATGTAAGATTTTTCACACATAAATGATAAAAAATAAAGAAAATAACTTGAAATTAAAGCTAACTACTTGGTCAACGTAGAATGTTGACTATATTATTAAGAATTATTTTAAATGTAAAGGGAGATTTGATATTAGTAAGGTACTAGATAGCAATCTAAGGATAGTTTCAGGTAAGTTTAGGATGATAGAGAATATAGTGGTAATGATATAGGATTAGTATTTGGGCATACCCCCTCACTTCACACACCATAGAAATAAGTGTAATGAGTGATTAGACAAAATAGATCATTAACCATGCTTTGTACTAGACCAGAGCATCAAGTCAGCTTCCTAAGTAGGTTAGCATGGGTAGTTAAATGTTTAAGTAATTTTTGATGTTTATGTTGTTTGGTAATGTGTGAAAAAGAATAAAAATAGTGTAACTAAGTGATTAATTGAAAAAATCACCTAATTATACCGTGTAATCTATTCTAAGCATGAAAATAACTAAAAAATAAGATGTGATTAGCATCTATGATTTATTATAATTTTGAAATAAGGTATAGTTGAGAAATGATATGGATAATAATATAGAATAGGGTTAACAAGGTCAAACCTATACTATGGAAGGAAAGTTTGAAAGTGAACTACGTCAAGTCAACCTAGTTATTTCAAAAAACACATAACTAGGTCCACAAGGTCAACTTAGTTGACTATACAAGGGTAGTTTTAAAGATTGTGAACTATGAAAGGAAATTATAGAAATTAAAATATATAGAGACATATAAACTAGCTCAAATGGTTTATATATGAAAAGGATAATATTAATTATCAATAACCTTGAAGAAAAAATATCAAAAACCTATAAACTAGGTCAAGTTGGTTGACCTAGTAGACTAGACTAGAAGTCTAAAAATTGGCAAAAAATTGCACTACATTGAGCTGGTTGATCTAGTTGTCTTAATATAAATATACAAGTTTTAGAACTTATACTGGGTCGATTTGGTCAAGCTAGTTACATGTTCCTGTAAACCTACACACAAGGATAAATAACTAGGTCAATAGGGTCAATCAAACATAGTAAAGATATGATAAAAATAATGATGAATATAAATTAAATAAGTAAAATAAATCCTACAAGGGTTTGATTCACATTGGATTCACCAGAATGTATGTAATCAAAATGCATAATGTCCATAAATCAATCTTCGATCAAATGGGATAGAACACACCTACACTTCTGAATAGGGGCATATAATTTTTAAGCAAGAGCATAACCAATGTGAGGATTTTTTAGACTTGATTATGGGATCACTTGTCATAACACAACTTATAGATAGGGTTCCAAAGCCTATATTATAACATAGTCACATAACAACCCTAAAAGAGTCCTATGATTTAATATTTCACTAATCTAATAATAATAAAAGTAAATCTAATCTAGTGTACACCAAAGCTTATCACACAAAGTGGGGGTTAGTAAATCAAACTATTCAAAACATTAATAGGGAATTTGTAATAAAGTAAGTATGAGTAACAACCTAATACATTTAATATTAAGAGTAATTTTATTTGATCCAACACTTATGCTACATCTATCTACTAAAAGAGAGGAGAACAAAGTTAGAATATACTTACTTGAATGTCAACCCATTGAGACTCAGTTTCTCCCTTAGCCAAAGGGGCTTCACAAGAGGTTATTTTGGTTCATAAGGATCACTTTGTTAGTCAAAATCATTTAGGACCTATCCACAAGACTAGATTCTCCAAAATAATAAACCTAAGCTAAGTCTCCTCAAGTAGAATGGTAGAAGAGCAGATTGTGAACAAGCACGAGTGAATAATAACTCTTGATTTCATATTATAATAATAACCCAAATGACCTTGTATTTATAGGTAGAACTTACCCTAAAATCATTTAATAATGTCGATTGTGCTAGGTCGACCCAATTGACCTAGCATGTTTTCAACAAGCTAACTCACTAGGTCTATGTTAGGTCGGCTAGGAGGCTAACAAACCAAAAGAGAGAAAAGGCATGTAAACTATACTAGGTTGACTAGGTTGACCTAGTATGCTGAATAGGTTAAAAGGGTGCCAAGTAATGAAATGAAGGATAAAAATAGTAAAAATACTAGAAGACTATGCAAGGGAGGATAAATTAGCTTAGGGAAAGGTTTTAGTAACTAGTTGGATTGGTAATAATATGGAAAAAAGGTACAACAATTTTGTGAATCACTAAAGGTCTACCCACCCCTTTCTTGGTGTATCCCTTAGGGTGTGCACTCAAAGATATTGAGTCTCGATGGGTTCTTATAAGATGTAAAGTGTCAGTATTTGATAAAAGTGTAAAAATATTATGTGTATACAATATGTAGATATCAATATCCTCATCAATATTTGTGACCATTACTTGTATAACAAATAATTATGGGTGTTTTTTCTATGTGTTATTGGTTAAATGAAACATTTAAAATATGTGGTATTAAAATGGAATACAAATAATATAATGTGTTTAGTAGTTTATATATCTTATTAATTTACTTTTGTTGTTGTATATAAAGTAAATAAGTTATTGATTAATGTTATTTAGATGAATGTAATAACATTAATAGTTACATGCTAATTTTCTGTAACTTGATGGCTAGATAATATTCTTACCTAGATGGTATGATTTTATTGAGATTTATTTTTCAATCTATGTGTTTTATTTGATTTATTATGCAAAAATAAACTATATGATTTAAGATTCATGACATTACATTTGATGGACTAAATATATGAATTTGATATTTCTGTGTTTAGCACATTTTAAATCTACTAGTAAGAAATATAATGTATGGATCTATTGGTTTTTATATTATTATATATAACCAAATCTCACAATAATGACCCTGAATATCAATTTGATGGATTCCACTCACTTAATTAGAACCACTATTGTGTAGATAAGGTGTAATATAATTGAGTGGTGTATATGGAATTCACTAAACCTTGTGATCAATAACTAAATGAAAACTTTGGCCAAAGTAATGTTTAAAGTTAAGCATTGCCATTTTATATGTTTGATAAAGTTTACATGTTTGTATGATATCATGTTAAAATATATTTATTTATATTATACATCATGTATTAGTTATCTTACATCACATGGGTTCTATTTTTTCACTTTGGATTCCCACACCATCATTATCTATTCATCCATAAAGGGAGGGCCATTCCCTATTTGGGAGATAGTGTGGGGGATAAATGGTCCATGGTTGGTGTGGAAAACACTTTGATGATTCTCTCCTTTCATGTAGTAGTACTAAATTATAAACTACACTTGAGATTACTTATGGATATTATGACTTCATCGAGACTCATGCTCAGTGGAGATTTATATCATTGTACAATATTATTGAGACATTTATTATTAATTAAACTACACTTTTTATTCATATGTATAATTATAATAGTGGATTTAATGTTGTATCAGCCATGGTTAAATTTTTAATAATAATTTTATGAATTAAATTTAGTCTTTATTATATGATCGAGATCATAACTGTTCTTGATATATTATTGTTATGGTGATCATTAGCTGACTATATTAACTATATAAATTTATAAGGTTAACTAAAAATTATGTATTTAGTAAAAGATAACTTTTGTACATTTCATCATGATGAAATATATTTGTTAAATTTGTGTAATTAATTTTAAAAAATTATTCTATTCTAATAAAACCCAGTTAGGTTATTACATTATGGCATCAGAGTTAAGGATCAAAATTTAGGACTTTATATATCCATGAATGCAAACATAGTATCCTATTAATCAGGAAGAATAATGGAGTGTGATAGACTTTGAGGTGAGGGTAACTCAAACAATAATCCTTTAGTTAATCTAAATCAGTTCTCTACTGAGTAAACTATGAAGTTAGATTAGATCCTTGTAGCCATGCACAAAACTAGGGACTAAATCATGGACCTAAAGTAGGAAGTGCATGGGTATGTTGAGGAAAATGCTCAGGAATAACATGAAGGGCATCATAATGAGAAGGAACATACTCAAGATTAAAGGCATGAAGAAGTTTCACAAGATTCAAGATCTCGAGTAGCTATAGAGGTGGCATGGGATATGAAAAAGGTAAACCCACCCAAGTTTAATGGAACCATTTTAGGATATGAAGATGAAGCATGGGTAATAGAGATGGAGAAATATTTTGAGCTATGATATTACTCTAAAGTCACCAAAGTTATTTGGGGAGCATATTATCTTGTTGGTGAAGCAATAATTTTGTGGGTAAATAAGAAGGTCGAGATGAACCTCAGTTATACCACCATGACTTGGGATTAGTTAGTGACATTTTTTGGGTAATTATGGATTCCAAATCTATATTTTGAGAAAAAATTGACATATTTTTAGAATATTAAATAAAGAGACCTTTATGTGAATGAATACTAGGAGTAATTCACCAAGATCCTAAAGTATGTAACTTAATATTAGGTGGATGAGAGGTTTAGAATTAGGAAGTTCATTATGGTATTTAAAACCCAAATTATTTGTGAGGTGGATGTGCATGGGCCATCCACCATGGATCAGGTCCTTGAGAAGGTAGTAAAAAAGAGCAGAAGATGAAATCTCTTTCCTAATTCAAAGATAAGTTTAAGAAAATTTTTGTAAGTTATAAATGGACTTTCAAAAAAAAGAACTTGAAGAAAAGGAGTGGAGAATCCAAGGGCCAGTTCAAGAACCAAAATGATAATTTTAATAGCATATTAGGGAATAAGAACCCTAGAAATGGTTTCAAGGGAGGTTTTGAGGTAAACCAATAGTCTGATAGAAAAGGGACTCCTAGAGGTTTCTTCATTTATGGAGGTGACCATTATGATTGAGAGTGTGATAAGGACAAGTTAGGTGGAAATAATAAGTGTTCTAATTCTTAGTAGGGAAAATTTCAACAACATATTCATGAAGTTGTTGATAATCACTAGGATGAATTTCTAGCTTTAGCCATTGAACTATTAGGTATTTTGTTTGATCATCCTATTTCTATTTTGATTGATCCTATAAACCTTAGTAACTTGTCTAGAAAATATTGAGTTATATAAAATGCATGATAAGTATAGTATGGGAATGAGTCAAAGGTCAAGGTTGAAAAGTGTCTAGTGGAAGTTGAGATCAGGTTACCTAAATTCAATACAGTAATGGATCTATATATTATACTGCTAGGGTCATATGATGTGATACTAGGATTCAATTGGATTATAGAGAATAAATATAAGGTTGATTGTTACCTAAAGAAGGTTTAGTGTCAAGATGATTATGGAAATAAGACAACTTCAAGGTGAGAAAAGAGAGTTGAAGCTTAGGTAGATTTATGCAATTCAACTCAAAAATGCTTAGAGGAAGCAATGCCATGCATTTATTGTTAAAATAAATGTTATGGATGAATCTAAGCAACCATCCATCAAGGATTATAATTCCCAAAGGAAATTTCAAGATGTGTTTCTAGAGGAATTGCCTAAATTACCACCTAAACATGAGTTTGATTTCTTTATTGACATCATACTCAGATCTAAACCATAATACAAGGCACTATTATCTAATTTTAGATTACATATGGAAATTTTCCTAGATGGATCAGTTTCTATAGGTCTTGGTATGGAGTGATCAATTGAGTAGAGTTATATATGGAATGAGTGGACCTAAAGTGAATAATAATATTTAATGTTGCTTACAAAGCTTTTGAAATACTATAATTGTGCTTAAAGTGTAATTTGTTGATCTTTGAGAAGCAAGTCCTGAAATAGGTCTAGAGTTGTAAGGTAAGAAGACCCAATAAGTTATCATGGTGATCATGACCTTCATGTACATAAATAAAGTTTCATAGGTCTTAGAAACTCATTTTGATCCTTGAAAGTTATTGTAAAATCATACAAGAGCCAGAACATCATCAACATGTCATGAAGAAATAGATTAGTTAGCTTACTTGTGAATTTTATAATTATTGTTAGAAAACCTCTCAAGCCAAAATATTACATAGATATGAATTTATTCATGCTAAGATCATCATCTACAAATTTAATATTTTGATGAGCTCTCTGTCTCAGGATATATTGATTCAAAATTAGACTTGAAGAGTGGGACATGCACACAAACATAAATCTTAAGCCCCATAAACAAGACATTTCAGTTCAAATATTCTAAGAGAGATAATCAATGTTTGATCAGATCAAATCTAATGGTGAGTAGTGATATGATAGATGTCACAAGTTATAAATATATAACAGTGTACATCTAATCATATATCCTAGATCAACGGTAAACATCAAGTCAAAATATTATCATAAATACACAAGTGACAAGTGTCAAAATATATGAAACAAAGATTAAAGATAATGGTGCGTATAAATTAACAAAGTTAGTGAGTCCAAATAGATCTATGGTACATGTTTAATCTTATTAACTAGATCAATATTTATCAATGAGTCAATAGGTCAATGGATCTTGGGAACAAATAAGGAGTTACTAGGTGTCATGACCATGGTATCTGTCAAGTAAATCCATGGCTTGTGTTTATTCATATAGGGAAGGATCAATGGTGCATGACTAAGAATATCCAAATATTCTTATATAATATAGATCATAGATCGATGGTCAAGATTAAAAGTTGATGATTAAGTAGATCAAATATCAATGGCACACATTCACTGAGCAGGTCATTATCAATGGTCCAAATTAAAGGTCGAAAGATAAGAGATTTTAGTGGAGAAAAATTATGACTTAGGTCAAAATAGAAGCAAGTCATGTAAGGATCATCTTATTGACATTATATCTTGATTAAATACAATTAAAAATACATAGTGATATAGTCATGATGATTAACGATGGAGTTCCAATGCCATTGAATCTCAATATGAACCTCAGGTTTAATGATTTGCAACATGCAGGGTTCATCTTCTAGGGTCATGTTATTATTTTATAATGGTGTTCACTATTATTTAAATAAGACCTATGTATATTTTGAGCTCTTTATTTCCATAAATACTTAGAGCCAGGATAGGTCTATTTAAGCCTAGTGAAGATCAAGAAGGAGGCTATACAGTCTATAAGTCTACATCAATATAAAAGTTATAAGAAAATCAATAAATGAGATTGATTTTCCATTTGTAGAAAAGACCTATGCTCAGATATTGGAGTAGGGGTAAATATATGGTTATGGAGAAGTGTCTCATCTTTATAAAAAGCTATAGCTTTAACAAACAACTGCTAAGAGTAGACTTGGGCATGGCTCTGTCAAGTACATGGATATAAGGACTTTGTCATCATAATGAAGCAAGTGAAGATGGCATAGAGTCCCAAGATGGAGATTTGGTTATTAGATAAATAAATTATATCATTTAATATATTTTTATGGTGCCTAAGGGGTTTCATTAATAATTAGGATCATGACTCACCACCTTTGGCAACAATTGTCTTCTAGTGCATTTTTCTTAGCCAGTGAGAAGATTTAGGGGCTATTGGGATAAATAATAAGTTAAATTGTTAGTAGAGAATTGGTGTAGATTTGATCAAAAAGGTGGTATCTCAATTAATGATCTTGTTACTCATGCTCCCTCTTCTCTCTCCTTTTCTCATATATTACCCATTCTTTCCATTTTGAAGCTCTCTCTTGGATTTTAGAAGGGGACACTCTCTCACTTTTGATAAGAATTTTCTCTCAATTTTATAGGAGAAAGATACTCTTATTTGATAAGGATAGACCCTATCAAAACTTGTATAAAATACATATTAAATATAATAAATACTTATTTTACCTATCTCTTTCTTTTGAGCTATATTTAGTAAGCTTTTGCATTATGAAATTAAGAAGGAGAATCTTCCATGCCCATTGTCCTTATTTATTGACTATTTTAGGGTGTTTTCTAATTGCTTGTAGGTCTGCATTTGTGTTATTTATATAATTTATGTAATCTTTCAGTGAGTCTTGGAAATCCTCTTTATTTTCATCCATTACTTACTAAACCTAGTGTATGAAACACTTATGCGATTATCTAGATTTTTAGATTGTGTGAGCTAGTACTACCTTATGATTTTTAGTGTATATTTCATGATCATATGAGTTCTCACTTAATTTGGTGCATCACCTTGATATATTTCTTAGGATCCTTATTCCCCCTTCCTAACCATTTTACATGTACAAACATTAGTATAGGTGATCCATTGAGAAGAAACTAGCCTTCTCCAAATGTCCAACCCCATGATAGGATACACATAGCCTAGGGTTGTTCACATAGTGTAGCTCAATTGGAAGAAGCCTAAAACAATCCCCCAAGGGTGAAAATTGATGTTACAATAGTTTCTATCATGCATGATGGGATATACATCTCAAATAAGATTGGTTAAAGTTTGATGTTGGTTTGATCAATTTGCAAGAATTATAGATTCCAAACAACATCTGATGACTCAAAAATAAGATTCAACATTATAGCAGTAGAGCAATGACTACATCTCATGCCCAAGGTGACTATAATATCAGCTTCTAGAGGTATTCCTTTTGAATTTATTGAATTGCCTTTAAATTCATTCAAAACCTTAAGGTTTGCTAATACACACCCATATAAAGTAAAATTTATTACAAAGTCAATTTCAAGGCCTACCCATATAAGAAGATCTTTGTTAAACCTTTTTATTGCCATGGCAGTCCCTAGATCTTTATGGTTTTTAATGGCTAAAGTCCTCTAGCCCTCCCTCAATATGATCCTATTTTAGTAGCAAATATTAAAAGTGTCCATTATTTTATAGTGTAGGATATGCTCTCTATGCCTAGTTAGGTAGACATCCTCCAAGAATGGTTGTCAAGAATCTATGTTCCTAGAAAACCACCAGTTAGGGAAAATGTGCTTCTCACCAATGCAACCAAAGGACCTAGTGAAGGGAAATATAGTAAGGTAGTCAAACCTCTTCCCTTATATATTTTAGTAATCATTACTGACTGTTTAGTGCAAAATTACTTGGTAGATAGTTGGGCAAGTACCTCAGTAATGCCAAAGTCCATAGCATACAAGCTTGGTCTAAAGTATGAGCCCTAATCTAAAGGAGTGTTGCAACTTGATGGCTCTTCTACCAAGCCATATGGCATAATCAAAGATCTCAAATTGACCTTACATGCTTGTTTTAGTGTCTCAGTGGTTCAAAATGTGTTGATCCTAGATGTGCCTCTTAGTTTTTCCTTATACCTATCCAGGGAATTCACTACAAATATTAGAGGTTATCTTGTAGGATATTGGTCATACATGGCATTTAGAACAAGATATGGGACCAAATTATTAATCAAATTTGATCCCATTACATAATTATACATAGAGCCTTATGTGCAAGACAACATAAAACTCAATTGCACCATCCTAGATGAGGATGAACATATGGTTGGTTAAAAATTAAAAACTCACCCTAAGGAGATACCAAACATGTTCTTAGATGAACTATGGACTGACAATCATCTAGTTGACCCTTGTAAGGATTTTAAAAGAGGGACATGGGTGTCTACTACTTATATGAAGAGAAAAATTTCATGTCATCCCTCATTGGATCTCAAGGAGATACTATTGGCTTATGGAAATTATTCATTGATGGTTCAAGGAACAAATATGGAGTGGGTGTAGGTGTAATGTTAGTATCCATCTCTAATGACAAGTATTTATCTTCTTATAGGATTCAATTCACTTTCTCTTGTAATGTAGTAGAATATGAGGGTCTTATTCATGGTCTTCAATGGGATGGTAAGAGAGGGATCAAACAATTGCGAGTTTATGGGGATAGTGATTTGATAGTGCATCATGTTAGATGCCATAATATTAATAATAATCCCTTGATGAAGTCTTAAAAACATAGAGTGTGGGATGTAATTGAAAATTTTGAGGATTTTAACATCTAAGTAGTACCAAGAAACCATAATAGACATGTTAATAGGTTGGTATCTATGGGAGCTCAATTTGATAGCCATCAAGAGTTGAAAATGACCAAGGTGTAGCCACATTTCAAAGTGGTGGTAATACCATTGGTGATAGATAATGAATGCCATTGGAAAGTCTTTGATAATGATAAGAAAACCACTTATTTCTTATAGTAGGAAGTAAAATTCTCTTCAATAAATAAATAAAAATTTCAACATCAATATGAGGAACAAATTGTTTAGTTGAGATCTAATAATCTTCTTAATGATCTTATCACCCTTGAAGGTATTTTCCATGAGGGATATCATATGAGAAAAGACAAGGAAATGATGTCAACCATTAAAGATAACTATGAAAGAGTCTTTATCTTTAAATAAAACTTCCTCAAGCTTGGAAATGTAAGCACTAAAGATGAAAGGCATTATTTCATAAAACTTTATAGAGAATATGTAGACATCTTTACTTGGGAATATAGTGACTTGAGAGGATTTGATCCAAAGCTATCCCAACACACTATAGAACTAAAGGATAATTCCAAGTCTATCAAGTAGGAGCAAAGGCCTATAAACCCAAAAATTGAAGAGCTTATTAGGAAATAATTGACTAAACTGATTTAATATAAGATCATCCTTCCCATTAAGCACTCCTCATGGGTAGACAATTTAGTACCTATGAGTAAGAAGAGTGGGGAGATCAGATTATGTGTTGACTTCATAGATCTAAATAGGGTCTTCTTGAAAGATCACTATCCTTTTCCATCCATATAGAAACTTATTTATATATTTTTTGGTTCAAAATGATTCTCCCCTTTGGTTGGATATTAAGGATATAACTAGGTGTTGGTGAGAGAAGAAGATCAATATAAGACTACCTACACCACCAAGTGGGGCACATATGCTTACCAAAAGATACCTTTTGGATTCCCAAATGATGTGGAAACTTTTCAAAGAGTAATGAACATGGATTTTTAAGGGTCTCTGAATCAAATGGTACTAGTCTACTTAGATGACATCATAGTTTTCTCCATGAAATCCAATAAACACTTAGATCATCTAAGATTGATCTTTGAAATATACAGAGAGTATGGGATCTATTTAAATCTTAAGAAATGTGTGTTTTTTATTTATGAAGGTAAATTTTTGGGTCACATTATCTCAAAGGAGGGATTATTTATTTACATTGATAGAATAAATATTATATTATCACTATCTCTACCCAAGCACAAGAAATGAATCCAGAAATTCCTTGGGAAAATAAACTTTGTGAGAAGGTTTATACTTGGATTTGCAATCCCATTCAAACCCATCACTACAATTCTAAATAAGAGCTAAGTGTTTACTTGGTCAAATAAAGGTAAATCCATCAAGAAATCCATTGCCTAATTACCCTTGATCATGATTCCTAATTCCTTAAAGGATTTCATATTGTATACCTTTTCGAATACTAAAAACATATCAGCTATGTTGATGTAAATGAATGGTGAAGGATTTGAGCAACCAGTTGCCTTTTTTAGTCAAGGGATGGAAGGATATGAGGTGAGGTATACTTTTGTATAAAATTAGGTTCTTGTAGCTTTGAGGATCTTAGAAATGTTTAGACAAATACTCTTCAATAGTAGGTTTCATCTTATGGTGTCTCATTCTAGAGTTAGGGATTTCCTCAACAAGTATTTTAGTGAGAAAAGAGTAGGTTGGATTACCAAGTTCATGGAGTATGATGTGGAGATCAAAGTCACCAAGTTGTTAAGAGGCAAAGTCTTGTGTGAATATATGGTAGATGATCTCCAAGAAGACAAAAAAATTGTTTTGGTGACACAAGAAAACTCAAAAATAAATGTACTCCATCTCACATCAGTTAGATCCAAGACATGACACATTTATTTATGATAAGAGAATGCCCTGAAGGTTTGGATAGAAAAAAAATGAGGTATTTCAAGCTTCAGTCTATGCCTTATGCATTAGTTAATGGTATTTTAAAAATAGAAGGGACCTCAATGGGTTTCTTCTTAGGTGCATTGATGATGATAAAGTGAAAAATATTTGGAGCATTTCCATGATAGACCTGTAGGAGGCTATTTTGATTTAAGAACAACAATAAAAAAAGTAATGAGATTTATATATTAATAACCTAGCCTTTACAAGGATGCCTATGCATGGGTTAAGAAATGTTAGAAGTGTGCTTTGTTTATATGAAAATAAAGATTAGTAGCTCTCCCACTCAACCCAATCTAGGTGGAGAAACCCTTCATGTAATGTGGGTTGGATTTCATAGGGATGATAAATCCACCATCAAGTGTAGGGAATAGATGGGTGCTCACTATAACTGACTAATTCACCAAGTGGGTGAAATTAATTTCTTTAAAAGAAGCTAATGAGATAGTAGTATTGGAATTTAATGACAACATAGTAACCAAGTTTGGTGTCCCAGATACTATAATTTTAGATAATGCATTAGCATTTATTAGCACAAAGACAAGTGAATGGGAACTTAAGTTGGGCATCTACCTTAACACATCCTCTAACTACTACCCAAAAGGCAATGGACTGATAAAGTCCACAAATAGGAACTTGATAAGGATTATCAAGAGAACCATGGAGAATTAAAGAGTGTGGCATATAAAGCTAAGGACAACCTTATGGGTTGCCATAATGACTCCCAAAGATACCATTAGTAATTCTCCATATGTCTTTTTATATGGAAGGGAAGACAAATTGCCCATTTATCTTGAACTACCTACATTAGAGTTAACTCATTAACTTGAGTTGATGGAGAGTGAGTCTATGAACATGAGAAAGATAAAACTCATGGAGCTTAAAGAAACTAGGAACCTTGTACTGAAGACATTAGAGTCACATCAAGCTTAGGTCAAGAAATTATTTGACACAATATCCACAAAAAGGGAATTCAAATAAGGGGACTTAATGCTCAAATAAGGAAAAACTAGGAAACCATACCAAATTTGATATCGTATGGAATTGTCCTTATTTGATCCATGGATGCAAACAATAATTCTTTTTAGCTTGTCCAATTAGATAGAGAAGTATTACCCATCCCAATCAATGACATTCATTTGAAGTTTTGTTATTAGAATATTTTATAGCTATTGTATGATATTGTAACATATTATAGTAGCTTTTCATGATTTCCTCTAAGTTATTTGAACACATTTCCTTTTAGTTGCGTGTTTCCCTTTCAATAAGTGTCTATAGCATAGTTGTTTATTTTTCTCTTTTGTCCCTTTTTACTTCAAGAGGAGGTTTTAGAAAGGTTAAACCTTATATAAAATCTCACAATATTTTTAGTTGGAAAGAAATATTAAGACTCTATTCCCAATGGATCAATTCAAGGCTACGAGTCTCTTTTATATCAGCATGCAACCCCAAGATGTCACAAAAAATGTTGGTCAATTTTGGCCTACATATGAAAATTTTCCTAGATGGGTTAGTTTATATAGGTCTTGGTATGGATTGATCAATTGAGAAAATTTATAGATGGAATGAGAAGACCTAAAGTGAATAAGAAGATCAAATTTTGCTTACAAAGAATTTGAAACACTTTAAGTAGGCTTAAAGTGCCATCTTTTGATCTTTGAGAAGAAAGTCTTGAAATAGGTCTAGAGTTGTAAGGGAAGAGGATCCAAGAAGTTATCATGATGATCATGAAATTCATGGACATAAAGTAGGTTCCATAAGTCTTATAAACTCATTTTGAGACTTGAAATTTCTTACACAAGAATAGAAGAGCCAGAGTATCATCATCACATCATGAAGAAATGGAACGGTCAGCTTGTGTGCGCATTTTATAAGTATGCTTAGAAAACCTATCAGTCTAAAATATTACATGGAAATGAAGTTTTTTGTGCCAAGATCATCCTCTAAAAATTTCATATCTTGATGAGCCATTTATCTCAAGATATAAAGCTTCAAAGTTAGACTTACATAGTGGGATATATGCACATACATCAATTTTAATCCCTATAAACTAGCCATTTGATTTTAAATGTTCTAATATCTATGATCAACATTAAATCAAATCAAATCCAATGGAAAGAGGTGATCTGATAGATGTTAGTGGGTCCTAAATATCCAATGATGTGTATTTGATCATAGATCCTAAATCAATGGTGAGCATTAAGTAAAAAGGTCAACAGAAATGTGCAAGTGACAAGTGTCTAAATATCAAGAGCTATGATCAAATCTAATGGTGTGTGTCAACTAAAAAAGATAATTGGCCCAAATAGATCTATGTTGTGCATTTAATCATACTAGCCAAATCAATGGTAAGAAATGAATCAATAGTTTAATAGATGTTAGGAACAAATAAAGAATTATCAGGTGTCATGACCACAACAAATATAAAGTAAATCCATAGCTCATGTTCATTCATATAGAGAAAGATCAATGGTGCATGACCAAGAAGATCTAATGGTGCTCATTTAATATAGATCAAATATCAATGGTTAAGATTAAAAATTAATGATTAAGTGGATCAAATATCAATGACAAGAATTCATTGAGCAAGTCAAGATTGATGATCAACATTAAAAGTCAAAAGATAAGAGATTTTGAGTGGAGAACAATTATGACCTAGGTTTAAATAGAAGCAAGTCTTGCAGGGATCATCATACCTCCATTAGAGCTTGAATGAATACCATTAAAAGGACACACCGATATAGTCAAGATGATTAATGATGGACTTTCAATGCCATTAAAGCTCAATATTAACCTCTGTTTCAAAGATTTATAACATATAGGGTTCATCTTCTAGGGTCACGATATTATTTTGTGACTATGTTCACTATTATTTAAAGAAGACCTATGTATATGTTGAGTTCCTAGATTTCATAAATAATAAGAAGTAGGATATGTCTATTTAAACCTAATGAAGATCATGAAGGAGGCTATGCACTCTATAGGTTTATATCAATATAAAAGCTATAGGAAAACCAATAAAGGAGATTGTTTTTCCATCTATAAAAAACACCTATGATCTGTTATTAGAGTATGGGTAGATATATGATTATGGATAAGTGTCTCATCTTTAGACAAAGCTATGGCTCTAACAGATAGCTACTAAGAGTAGATTTTGACATGGATCTATTAAGTACATGGATATAAGGACCTTTCCCTCATAATGAAGGAAGTGGAGATGGCATAGAGTCCCAAGATTGAGATGTGGTTATCAAAGAAAGTAGTTGTAGCATTTAATAAATTTTTAATGTGCTTAATGGTTTTCATTCATAAAAAGGATCATGAATCACCACATTTGCCAACTATTATATTTTGCTATATTTTTCTCAGCCAATGAAAAGATTTAGGGGCTATTATCTAAGTTTTCAATAGAGAACTGGTGTAGATTTGATCAAAAGGGTGGTATCTCAATTAATGATCTCAATACTCATGCTCCCTCTTCTCTCTCTTTTTCTCATATATTACCCATTTTTCTATTTTAAAGCTCTCTCTTAGATATTAGAAGGGGAAACTCTCTCGCTTTTGATAAGAATTATCTCTCAATTATGTAGGAGTAAAAGACTCTCATTTGATAAGGCTAGACCCTATCAAAACTTATATGAAAGACCTCTTGAATCTAATATAGACTTTATTTGCCTATCTCTTGGTTTTGAACTATATTTAGTAAGCTTGTGCATGATCGCATTGTGAAGGAGAATCTTCCATGCCCATTGTCCTTTCTTGATTATTTTAGGGTGTTTTCTAGTTGATTGTAGGTCTAAATTTGTGTTATTTATGCCATTGATGTAAGATATCAGTGAGTCTGAAAACTCCTCTTTATTTTCATCCATTGCTTCCTAAACCTAGTGTATGAAATACTTATACAATTAGCTAGATTTTAAGATTCTATGAGCTAGTACTATCTTATGCTTATTTCATGTATATTTAATTCTTGTGTGATTTATCACTTAATTTGGTGCATTACCTTGATATATTTATTAGGAGCCCTATTCTCCCTTTCTAAACCTTTTTCAAGTGAAAACATTATTATAGGTGATCCATCAAGAGGAATTGAGCCTTCTCTAGAGTTCTAACCCCATCATAATATACCCATAGCTTAGGATTGTTCCCATAGTGTAGCTCAAATGGAGGGAGCATGAATAACTCCTCCCAAGGGTATAAATTGATGCTACAATAGGCACCATATAGGATGAAGACTACCAAATTAGTTGAGTTGAAGGTTTAACTTTATGAACTATTATTGAAAGGGTTGATTTGACAAAGTGTGTCATGATATGGTATAATAGTGATTTTTTTCAAGAATAAGGATGGTAATCTACACATATGTATTGATTATAGAATGTCAAAGAAAGCAACAATCAAGAATAGATATCTATGACCTCATAAATTTTATCTCTTTGATTAGATATGAGGGAAACATATCTTTCTAAGATTGATCTTAGATCAAGGTGTCATCAGGTAAGAATGTAATATGAGGATATTCCAAAAAGAATGTTCATAACTTGATATAGGTACTATGAGTTCACAGTGTTAGCTTTTGGGTTAACAAATGCTTTGGTAGCATTTATGAATCACATGAATAGTGTGTTCAGAGATTATTTGGATCACTTTGTGTTATTTTTCATGGATGACATCCTCATATATTCTAAGGATGAAGAGGAATATCTTTTCCATCTAGAATTAGTTTTATAGCATTTGTGGAAGCATAAGTTGTATGACAAGTTATCCAAGTGTGTATTTTTCCCAAAGAAAGTGCAATATATAAGACATATTATCTCCATAGATGGTATTTCTATAGATCCAATAAAGATAAGAGCCATGATGGAATGGTTAGTACATAAGAATGTGTAGAAGGTAAGCAGTTTCATTATATTAGTAAGATATTATAGGAAATTTATTTTGAATTTCTTAGATACAACTAATCCAAACACTCTCTTTAGTGGAAGAATCAGAGTTTTGTTTGGTTAGACAAGTGCAAGAAAGACTTTTAGGAATTCAAAAAAAGGCTTACTTTGGCGCTATTGGCCAAATTTGGCCCACATACAAAGCTTATACTTGGATAAATCAGTTGAGTAGAGTTCCTGATTGATTGAATGATCAAATTACTTGAGCAAGTGAAAAAGATAGAATAGACCATCATTAAATGTCATGAAAAAATAAGTAAAATAGTATAATTTCACACTTCATAAGCTCACTTAGGAGGCCTCTTAGAACCAAAGGATCACATGGACATGGTGTTTCTAATGCCTTGAACATTCTCTACAAAATTGGTATCTTGATGAGTTTTTTGTCTTAAGATAGAAAGTTTCAAAGTTAAACTAATAGAGTAAGACATGCATGGGGACGTCAAGTTTAGGCCTTATAAAATAGTCATTTGGATTCAAAAGAGTGAATGTAGAGATAACAATTGTCTATATCTCAATATATTAGTAGACTATCTATGGAATTTGTAAGGTTAAAAAGTCAAAAAGTTTTTGGATCAAGATCCAACAGTCGACGTTTGATCAGATCAAAGATATAATGTCTAACGATAATAAAAAAACATTAGTGGGTCCTAAATATCCAACAAAGTGCATTATACCATGTGGAAGAAGATAAAAATTCCATGTTTGATCTAGGAAACCACATATCTAATAGTTAATATTTAATCATGAGAAAATAGATCCAATGTTATGCATTCAATCATGAGGAAGATGATCAACAATGAGTGAAAGGTCAATGATTAATCATATCCTAGGGATAAATGCATAGTTGTCAAGTGTCATGGCCATAGTAACTACTGGGTAAATCAATGGTGTATATGTAATCCATGAAAACTAGATCAATAGTGTAAATCTGATTAAGAAAAATAAATATCAATGACATGTATTCACTAAGTAGATAAAATCAATGGTGCAAGTGAGGTCAAAAAATCAAAGCCCAGATCAAATTGATAGTTGATATGAAAATTTAAAGCCAAATGTTTTTTAAATAGAAGTTGAACATGGTTTAGGTCAAGATAAGAGTAGTGTTTCAAAGGGCTATGTCACCATTAGAGTTTAGTCGATCACCACTAAGCATGAGATGTATGTATATAGTCAAGGTGGTTAATGATGAAGCTCCATCATCATTAAATCTCAGACAGGACCTTTGGTCAATGATTTATAAGCTATTGACCCCATTCTCTAAAAATTCTAGGATTATTTTATGGTATGTTCATTGCTATTTTAGAAGGAAGATCCTTGTGTATGATAAGTTATCAATTTACATAAATACTTAGAGGTAAAAATAGGTCTTTTTAGGCCTAATAAAAATTAGAGATGGGTAGCTAGTTGTTGAAATGAGATCAAGAAACATGCGTATCTCTATTGAAATTATGGTTATATGAAAACCAATAAATGGGATTGATTTTCATCTATAGTAAAAATATGATCAAATTTTAAGTAGGGGTAGATATGTGATTATGGAGAAATGTCTCATCTATCAACATAGTCATATCTTCCAGAAATAGGTACCTATAACCACTCAAATTAGACATAAGCATGGCTCTATTATATTCAAGGTATGAGGACTTTGTCCTCATAATGAATCCAATTGTAAGTTGGTGTAGAAGTTCAAAGAGTAGTTTTGGGTATTGGAGAGTATAATGGAAAATTTAATTCTTCTCAGAGCCTTTAAGGATTTTTATTTCTTGGTAAGATCATGACCCATCATCTTCAAAATAGATTCTTTTCTTCTAGTGTATTTCTCAGCAAATGAGAAGAAATTGAAGACTAATTGAGAAAATTCAAGTTAACTTGTTGATGAAGGGTTAGTCCATATTGGATTAAGTGTAGTGGAGAATTCATTTAATGGTGGTATCTCATTTATTGTTCTTGGTTAGTGTGATCCCTCTTCTCTCTTATCCCTTTCTTTATATTACCCATTCTTTTCATTTTTTAGGTTCTCTCTCTCTCTCTCTCTCTCTCTCTCTCTCTCTCTCTCTCTCTCTCTCTCTCTCTCTCTCTCTCTCTCTCTCTCTCTCTCTCTCTCTAATTCTAGACTCTCAAAAGGATTACTTGATCTTGAAGAGTAGGGGACACTCTAAGATATTACAAAATATGGTCATCTTGATTAGGATAAACCATATGAATCATTTGTAAGAACTACCTCTTAATGAAATATGGACTTTATTTACCTATCTCTTGCTTTGGATCTGTGTTTCATGAGTTATGCATGATGAAATTGTGAAGGAGACTATTTATTATCCATTGTACTCCTTTCTGACCTCCTAGAGGGTGTTTTCAAGTTATTATTGGTATGGATTAGTGTTCTACCTAAACCTAGTCCATGAAACACTTATGCACTAAGCTATATTGTGAAGTTGTGCGAGATAACATTATATTCTATAGATCTAGTGTGGGTTCAAGATTATGGGAGTTTCTAATTTTTATTTTGTGCATCACCTTTTATCCTTCTTAGGATCCATTTCCCCCTTTCTAACCCTTTTCTATGTAACAACATTGGTTTATGTGATTCATCAGAAGGAATCCAACCTTATTCAAAGGTTCAACCCCATCAAAGGTTACCCATGCTTGGGGTTGTCCCAATATTATGTATTAGTAAAGGGAGCCTAAATAACTCTCTCAAAGGGTGTACATTAATGTCATAATAGTTTTTGGCATGCTTGGTGGTGTCATGTCCCCTTTTCAGTTGACATGTTTTGAGTTCATGGTTAGCCTATTATGTGACCCTCGTAGGCTAATAAGATGGTTAGAGGGTCTTGATGGAGATTGGCGTGGCTTCGTTTAGCAGAATTTTTCTAGTTGGCTTTCGTTTGGGCTCGATTGGACATGTATTGAGGGAGATATTAATATTTGATTGATTTAATCAAATATTAATTATTTGGTCTAATTTTAAATTAGAAACCCTAATTATAATTTAAGAAAACCCTAATTAGGGCAAGCATATCTTTTAAGGTTATAAGGGTTTCTCATGGAGGCCATTATTGATTAGCCATTGATTATTGATTATTGATTTTGAATAATTTCTTCTGTGAAGACTGAGCCTAGGGTTCCAATATTCCATTTGCATTGGAGAACATTCCCTCTTTAGTGTGTGTAGTTTAGAGGCTGTGAAATATCAGCTGATCTATTGCCAAATTGAGAGATAGCTTCATCCAGAAGTTATCACAGAGTTTACAGGGTTGAGAGATAACTTCACACAGAAGTTATTATAGATATTCCATGTATTTATTTCTTTATGTTTTGATTCAATAAATTATACAGATAGATATCTTCTGTATTAGAGCTACATATCTTTAGATCCAGGGTTGAAAATAGATAGGTTGTGCTTAATTGGCAGCCATACGAAGATCGTACAGGTCCATATAGATCCACATAGACACCGACCTCGGTAGACAGAGACCCCCAGTGACCAACATTGGTCGACTAAAGACTGACATCGGCAGAGAAGGACCTACAGAGACTGATGTTGGCAGTATATCAACTGATGCTGGTGACTGTGTGTTCGACACGGTAGGCCGAAATGAGACAGAATTCAGGTTTCATTCCCAGATTTGCAAAAAGCCAAGGTTTTAAGACAAAATATTTCATATTATTTTATTTGTATGACAGAGACTCAATTGTAATTATCTGAATAAGTGAAAGATATTTGATTGGTAGATAAGAGATTTACTGTGATTTATTTACTTATTTAAAATTATCTTGCATAATCGTATTCTTGGTTTAGAGCTTTTGTGTTTCTATATTCCCTATTTGAAGGGGATATTATAGTGGTATCAAAGCCAAATTCTTGGCATCTTGTTGGGCATGTCAGAGCTAAATCCTACAATCTAGAGGGTGTGACAATCTTATGCAGCCACAAGAGTTAGGACCGCACAAGTATAACACACGCAGTAGAGCCTTACTTAAAGGTACCCAGTTGTTAGAACAACAGCATATTATCATGAGTGATAGACATGAGGGTAGCCCACCCAGGGGCCACAGGTATGATGCTGATCAAGACACCAGAGAATTTCACCGTGCTATGATGACAAGCTAGCAATAGATGAATCAGACACTACATGCACTTATGACTATGATAAGGGGGATGAATGCACTTGATAGATAGAATGGTGAACAAGGAGATAATAGGAGTGCTCATATTAATCAGAGAACCTAGCAAACCCATTCTAGGACTGCTGATAGACCTACATGGCCTACGTTTATACAAGATGAACCAGAGGCTCCAACAGAAGAGACGGCATGGGATTTCCTATTTACAGATACCCTCATGGCTGCAACTGATGAGTGGAACTTATTATATCCTCATGTTCAAGAGAAGATGTCCTTTGATCATTTTGTTACTCTAAGGAGAGAGTACTACAGATTAGTTAGACAGGACAGGAGGCCTAGAGTTTAATTCAGTGAGCTGAAGAAGGCTACTGGTAAGCTTTCTTTGACTACTTTTGATGGCAGCAACAAGATGACAGCTCAAGATTGGGTTCATAAGCTTGACACATTTTTGGCATTGAGACCAATTTCAGAGATAGAGGCCATCAAATACGCCACTTTGCACTTGGATGGAGTAGCACATGATTGGCGGTACCATGGTATGGTAACACTTCAGCATAATCAGATAACAGAGTACCAAGACATTGTGGATAGATTGGTTGAGCGATTTGACAAGAAAGATCCTGAGGTTTACTTTCGAGATCTGGCACAGTTGAGACATATAGGTAACTTGGAGTCTTTCATTGGTGAGTTTCAGAGATTGGTAGTCATGGTGCCCAATATTTTCGAGCGCAGATTGGTAGTTCTCTTCGTGGAGGGATTGACAGAGCCATTAAGAGGTTGGATCAAAGCCTTTAATCCTCCTTCATTACAGGTAGCTATGAAGAAGGTGCATAGTATGGATATGGCAGCCCCATCCCATAAATTTAACTTCAAAGGTACTTCTTCATCTAGAGACCATAAGTGCTCCAACACAGATACAGAGAGACCGGATTTTAACATAGATAAATCAGGTGTAAAGAATGACTCAAAGGCCAATCCAGTAGCACCAGCTTTAGATCATGAGGTGCTTAATGATCTACGTAGGAAGAAGCTTTTCTTTTACTGCAAAGGTCCATATGATATCCATCACGATTGCCCTTTGAGGCCTAAGGGCAAGGCAAATTGTGTGATGTGGGCATATTATGAGGATTCAAATTCAAAGGATTCCGTATAGCAAAATAGTTCTGAGGGGGCAGGGGTAGAGGCTTTAGAGCCTAAGGTAGAGGTAGAGTTAGAGCTTCACATACAGGAGGCACGCCTATCTAGCATTCAGTCGGATGAGTCATTCAGACTCTGTGGAGTTTTGGCGGGGCAGAAGTTATCACCCTTCTTGATATAGGAGCCACACATAATTTCATAGATGCTAGATTTGTGGAGAAGCATGGACTCACTACTAAAGATTTTGAGGGCATCAGAGTTAAGGTAGCCGATGGTCACACTCTTAAGTGTGAGCGTATGATTAGAGACCTCCCATTGCGCTTGAATAACTATGAGTTCAAAGCTGATTATTATGTGGTGAAAATGGGGGATATAGACTTAGTCTTGGGTATGAAGTGGCTTCATTCATTTTAGGAAGTTACTCTTCATCTCAAGGACATGGAGGTTTGCTTTGATGTTGATGGGAAGACACATATTCTTAAGGCAATACAGGGCAGCAGCTTCAGATATATGTTTTTTCATCGGATGGAGAGGCTCATGTGAGAAGACATGATAGAGTGCGCTACCAAGTGCACATTGGCACCAACACAAGAGAGACATGTGGATGAGCTTTGTCTTGAGGTGAGTCCAGTTTTAGAGTTAGCACATGTGATAGGGACTCAGCTTTTTGCTACAGCTGGGTCACAGGTTGATGATGATATGAGTATGTCTAGCATTCATATTATAGATTTAACTATTATTCAGGTAAGGAGTTTGCTTGAGCTGCCAGTTGATTTTCATTTATGGATTGGATGTTGGGGTGATTATCTTAGTACTAGGGATGGACATGGCATGGAGTTTGCATTGATTGACAACAGGGCAGATCATGACTACATTTGGGATCCAGGTGGATTGATGGGTGTATCATGCAGCGAATGCTTGAGGGCAAGCAATTTTAGGAGGGGCGGATTGTCATGTCCCCTTTTCAGTTGACATGTTCTGAGTTCATGGTTAACCTATTATGCGACCCTCGTAGGCTGATAGGATGGTTAGAGGGTCTTGATGGAGATTGGCGTGACTTTGTTTAGAAGAATTTTTCTAGTTGGCTTTCATTTGGGCTCGATTGGACATGTATTGAGGGAGATATTAATATTTGATTGATTTAATCAAATATTAATTATTTGGTCTAATTTTAAATTAAAAACCCTAATTCTAATTTAAGAAACCCCTAATTAGGGAAAGCATATCTTTTGAGGGTATAAGGGTTTCTCATGGAGGCCATTATTGATTAGCCATTGATTATTGATTATTGATTTTGAAGAATTTCTTCTGTGAAGACTGAGCTTAGGGTTCCAGGATTCCATTTACATTGGAGAACGTTCCCTCTTCAGTGTGTGCAATTTAGAGGCTATGAAATATCAGCTGATCTATTACCAAATTGAGAGATAGCTTCATCCAAAAGTTATCACAGAGTTTACAGGGTTGAGAGATAACTTCACACATAAGTTATTACAGATATTCCAGGTATTTATTTCTTTATGTTTTGATTCAATAAATTATACAGATAGATATCTTCTATATTAGAGCTACATATCTTCAGATCCAAGGTTGAAAATAGATAGGTTGTGCTTAATTGGCGGCCGTACGAAGATCGTATAGGTCCGTACAGATCCACACAGACACCGACCTCAGTAGACAGAGATCCCCAGTAACTGACATCGGCCGACTGAAGACCGACGTCGACAGAGAAGGACCTATAGAGACCGACGTCGGTAGTATATCGACTAATGCTGGTGACTATGTGTTCGACACGACAAGCCGAGATGAGACAAAATTCAAGTTTCATTCCCAGATTTACAAAAAGCTAGGGTTTTAAGACAGAATATTTCATATTATTTTATTTGTATGACAGAGACTCAATTGTAATTATCTAAATAAGTGAAAGATATTTGATTGGTAGATAAGAGATTTACTGTGATTTATTTACTTATTTGAAATTATCTTGCATAATCGTATTCTTGGTTCAGAGCTTTTGTGTTTCTATATTCCTTGTTTGAAGGGGATATTACAGGTGGGACTTATTATGTTATTCACTAGTGAAGGGTTTTGGTGTTCTCTTCATACAATCAACATTTAGAGGCATGTGTGCAAACACCAATGGTGAATCTGAGCATTTATTAGTTATTTTAAGTAGCCTAAGTGCCTAATCATCATAATTTGATATGTACAATCAACCATCTTTTGATCATCACTTTTATTCTCTACCTTAGCATCACACTTATTAGGTAAATAATGTTTATGTGTTCCCCCCAAGTGGACCTTAAATAACCTATCATGGCCTTTTTCCTCTTCCCACCCCTGCATATGACCAAGGCCATCCTCCTTTACATTCAAATCAATCTTATAATTTCCCTTGTCAAGACTAGGCTTATCCTGTTACATCCTTGTCAGGGGCTAGGCAAGCGTTATCAGTCTATATTGAATTCATAAGGGAGATTGGTATGGGTTTATAATTTTATTATATCACCCATATCCATGTTATATAAGAGGAAAGTAGTTTTCTTCAGTTGGTCAAGAATAAAAGGTTAATTATGAGGGTGAATAATGGTCATGTCATAATAATTGGGACATAGTAATGATGAGAAGTATGATCTAGAATGAAAATAGTATGTTGATATCTTATGAAGATTAGAAGGCTCATTTAGATCAATATTATGTGTCTTATCCCTTCTAAGAGCCTCAAGTTCATCCTTCAAGAGTTCCTAATCAACCCCCTTGTCAACCTTGTCAAAGTCCATCATTGTCAAAATTTAGAGAGGCAATATTGGACCACCTCATTCATGCCATGGAGGGGATAAGTATCTTCTTTTAAAAATTTTGGAATGTATGGGCATCTATTGAAGAAGATGACTATTCGTAGGTTGAGAAGAAAGAATATAAACATTGGGTATTATCCATTGAAAAGGTGTTTGAGAAATGGGCAAAAAAGTATGTCAAACTTGAGTCAATCAGTTTTCCCTCTCCTACCCTATGTCCATTCCCACTCAAGAGCATGAATCCATTCCATCATGGATCTTATCCAACACATTCAACCCTAGTTATGTCATGCCCTCAGTTGTGAGACTGACCTCTCCTATAACAATTCAAAATGAATAAAATGTGTCTATTCCTTACTCATTTTCATTACGGAAATTAGTTTAGATAGGCATAAAGAATAAAGAGGTTTTAGTTAAGTTAGTTACTCAAGATCCACTAAAGGGACCCTGTAAGGTATTATTAGTGTTCTAGATTTCACCCTAGCTAAATAAGGGGATTGCTCAAGTCATCTTAATCAAATATAGTCTAACATGGGACTGATCCTAGGTTGTGGGTATCCAAATAATAGATCAGACCTCTAGAGAAGGTTAAATTCCTTCTAGATCTATCACCTAAACTAGACCTAATCTAGCACTTGATTCGAAAAGAGATAGAGATATACAAAAATATAAAAATTTATGTAAAAATGGGGTGATTCACCAGTAATTGGAACACTTATACTTTGCACAAGACATACTTATGAGACACATTCAGGACCAAAGAAGATCAATCCCCACATGAGTATTTCATAATAAGGCATGAATCAGTGATTAAACTAGCATGAGAGGGTAGATATCCACTTTCAATATAAATCAAAAATTGTATATAACACTTATAATGACATATGGGATCTAAGAAGCACTTCATGAAGGTGAGAAAACTTATACATAGACAAGGAACATACATTCACTGAACTACAACACATGAGTTCATGGAACACACTTCAATCTAACTTGAAATGATGTAATTAAATGTTTACTACATCAAAATGTGTCATAATAAAAAAATTTGGCATAGCCTCAGATATTTACAAAGCATAAGATTCTATTTGTCTAAAAATTTTTAGAGATTTCTTTCTAAAAAATTTTAGAGAATTTGCATGTGGTAGAAGCTGGAACATATATAGAAAAAAGGAAGAGAGAGGGGGAATTGTGATGTAATAGTACAAGTTCAAGGATGTTGACTCATGATGTTATAAAAAAAGAGAATTTTTTTAAAAATAATCAAATTCCCATTGACCTTATCTAACCATTAGGTCTCCTTTTTGAAACTCCATTTTATTATCTATCTGATCTACTAACGAAGACCATGTCTTGGAATTGATAGAAATATGCCACATCTACTTTGGGTGGCCATGGGTACTTGATTATCATAAATGTGACCATGATAATATAATAAACACCTTTTCATGATCATGTTTACCTCTCTATTTTCTCCAATATATAATATAATTCCATTATAAGTGAAAACCAATTCAATTATTGGTTTTCACACAGTCACATATCCATGAAAAATTGAAAACTATTTGACCTTGGTTCATAATTATTGGTCCATCTTCAATCTCTATATTTGGTCCAAATTGACCTATTTTACCTCCATGTAGATCTATTGGCAATGCTTGGTCTCATTTTGTCATTTAAACTATTGACCCTTTATCTATATTAGGTCTGAAAGACTTAATTTATTCCTATGAATCCTTAATGGTGATGTTAGATCTTGAAATATACAATTAGTTTAGCCCAGACTAAGCTTGATCTAGGTTCCTTCATCTTTACCTTTCTAAGGTCTAATAATTCCCTATCAACTTTCATCAAAATTTCCCAAGCTCACCTTCTACTTATTGGTTATCAATTGTGACTCAAACTATTGACATATTAACCTTTGCTCATACTATCAATCTTGATCTATACAATCAAGTGACAACCATCAATATTGCCCTTGACTTGTAAAATCTATCCAAGCTTATGCCAAATGTCAATCATGCATTGGTTTTAGGATCCTACTATTAGTCTATCAGCTCTAGTACTTATATCACATGTCAATCACTCAAGCTCCTTAACCTTTTGAATCATCTCATACCATCAGATCAAGATGTATTATGCAATGTAGACCATTGGATCTGCTAGGACCCACTATTTTAAATCCAAAGACTACTTCATGAGACCAAATTTTTATGTTCACACTCCCATCATTTGATGCCTGTATTACTGTATTTGAATTCTACATGATCATCAAATTTAGGCTCCAATGGTTTTCCTACTATGTCTTAAATTTTATGTCCCTATGACCATCAAATATGTCTGTACACCTATCAATAATGTTTTCACAACCATCACCATTTTAACTCATATGGTTTTCTACCATATTTTTATTTTGACATCTATGTAAACATCCCATTTTATAGGTTCAAATTTGAATGCTCATAAATTGAGCTAGAAAGCTCACACAGATTTTAAAATTTTAGAGGATGATCTTGGCATGAGAAAATCTATGATGTTACAATCTTCTAGTTTTTGATGCTTTCTAAGGTGCATTTATAAAATTCACAAGTGGAGTAGTTTATTTGCTCTTGCATGATACCTTGGTGATGATTTGACTTAAAAACTTTACAAGTCCATCTTTTTCTCAATATTTCAAGGCTCTAATTATATTTTAAGGCTTTGTGCAACCTAGTTCATGTTACTTTAGACACCATGAAACCTAATTAGATCCTTCATCTATAATTTTAGACCTCACCCTTAAAGATCAATTAGATCATGCTTTAATCTTGCTTAAAGTTCTTAAAAAGATTTACAAAATATATATAATCTCTTATCAAGGTCTATATGCTCCTCATGACATTAGGTCACTTCTTCAATCAGGATCCTACTTGACTTCTGGACTCTTGTACTAGACACATTTTGGTATGTAGACCAAATTTGGTTAACATATTTTTCAACTTATCTGGGCATCATGCCTGCTATGCTTAAGATATCGAACCAACTTTATGATTTTTGGATCATTTACATGATACATAAACCATTTACATTTAACTGCAAGACATCCTCTTGACTTGCAAAGACAAAGATTTCCAACAAATAGTGAAAGAAAAAAACTTGAAATAGAAGCTAACCTAATAAAGAAGAGGTAACTAACCTATTTAAAAACTCTACAACAAAGCACTTATCTAAGACAAAAAAAACTAGTCTAACTAATGAAGACAAAACATGATCCACTTGGATCAAAAGGGAAAATTTTAAATTCGCTTATTCTAAGAGGTGATATAAGTTACAAAGTAGTGTGTTTATTGAACATAACCTTTGATGAGTGACTCTTCTTGCCTACCAACTCTCTTAACATCTTATCAAATGAGTCAATAGCAATAGAGTAACTACCAACAAAAACAAACTCATCTTGCACTTTAAGATCTTTTTTATACTACTTGTTAACTATAACCTTGTCAAGTGATACATCATCTATGAATTACCCTTGAGTGACCTTATCTTTCTTTCTATCTAATGTAAGTTCATCAAGCTCTTCAATGATCTTGGAATATTCAACCCAATCTACATCATAATCTTCAATGAGTGACTCTTGATCAAAATTTTCTTAAACTTGCTCTTTAATGGGCAATCTATCTCTACAAATCTCTTCAATATTTTACAGAGATTCAAAGTATAGATGACAATCATATTTTTTATCCTTATTTTGAACAAATTTAATAGGATTATCTTGAATGGTACCTTCATCTTTCTTAAGTAGATATATCTCAAACTCATTTATGACTTCAACTTGTATCAATTTCTCATAGAGTTCTTCCACAAAAAGAATAACCTTCTCTTATATCCCTAAGATAACTTATTTAAGATAAATGGGTATATACTCATCATATAGACTTGAAGTATATTATTCATATTCTCTAAGAAATTGACTCACTACTACAACTTCTTTCTCTATCTCCCATAAAATAGGCTCCTCTTGAAGAAGAGAGATGATGGGAGGGTGGTGAAATTCATTTATTTAAGAGGGAATATGAAGTATTTAATGTTGATCATAATCATATTTTGGGACCTTGATGGAAATGGAATAATTTATATAATTTTGAAGAGGAGGGAAAAATAAACTTTTGAATACCTCTAAATTTTTCTCCTTCCAGTTGGCCATCACCTCATCAAAATCTGAAACCTCCTTGTCTTTATGGACAACTTGAACTTTAAGTACAAGTAAGGAAGAAATGGAACTAAAATAATGTTTAGTATCTTGCATATGAATATGGATACTTTCTTTAATAGGCTCTTCATTCCAACTAGGAAGCTCCATTAGCTCACATTGGGCATGGTTAAGAATTTCATGAGAATAAGGAATAGAAAAGAACTAATAAGGAATCCAAGAGGGTTATTGAGACAACTAATCCAACTCAATTTGATACCTATCCCAAGACTTCATCTTCTATAATACAAAGTTACAAAACTCATGCCTCTCCTATAGATCATTTGGCACATTTATAAATAAACCATTCACTTCTTCATACTAAGAATTTGAACAAATGTTTCTTACATATGCTAGAATTTTGAGATCTATTGATCCAAAACTCAAAATTTATGGTTGATAAATATCTCAATAACATAGAAATAACATGGTAACAATGAATTCTCTGAGAAGAGATGTATTATTACTCAAGATCACAATATAAATAAATGCTTATCTCTGGGAAGAGATGTTTGTCTTGACATTTAAGGTTACCTCTTCATTTATACATAATTTGAAAGCATGGGGAGGATGTGGAAGGTCATAAATATTGAGGGAGATGAAGTGATATGAATTCCAATAGGTAAAACAATACAAAATTTGAGGATTTACTATTTTTAGAAACTTACTATTTTTAGACTGCACTATTAAAATTGAAATTTAAGGCACTTCTATTGGATTTTAGGGGGTCAAAATTCATCAAGTGGAGTTCAAAGCCATAACACGATGTTATAATTATTCTTATCTTTCCAACGGTTCAAATGGAGAGTCAATTGGAGCTACAGTGCAAAAGTTATGGCTCCTAGAAGTTCCGTCATCAATTGGGGTGGAACTGTCACACGAATTGTCACCTAAATTGTTGCCTAGATCATTCCTCCCTCCTTGAAAATAAATGGTCCCCATTGCATCACTATTCCCCATAAAATGTGGGAGTTTTTTCTTGATTTGATTCTCTGTGAGCCACTCACCTTGATGGCTAAGCTAGCCCTTTTGACCACTTGATAAAGCGGAATAGAGCGTCCTCTTGTTGTCTTCATCCAGGTATCCACAATCTGATCCTCTTCCACTGAAGAAAAAATATATGGATCAATCTCATCAATGTCGATTTGTTCTACTACAATTGAAGTGTCCAAGAGAGGTGGATGATATGGTTTGACGAGCTCCACATGGAATATTAGATGTAAACCAAGGTAGGTTGGTAGGTTCAACTCAAAAGCATTTTCTCCAACTCTTCTGGTGATGGTGTAGGGACCATATTATAGAGGATGAATATTTTTATGTGGGCCTAAAAGTTGTTCATTCTAAAGCTGCAACCAAACCTTGTCACCCATGGCAAAATGGTGTGCAATCTTATGTTTGTCATGGCATTGCTTATACTTTTGATTCATCTTCTCCAAGATGTCATGAACTTGTTGTTGGAGGTGTTGCATTTGTTCACTAAACTTTGTAGCTTTTGCTACCTTAGATATTTCATGAGGTGTGTATTCCATGGTGTAAAATGTAATAGCTATATCAACTGGTGCCATGGGTTGGAACCTAAAACATACTTGGAATGAACTATGCTTGTTCAAGCTATGCAGTGCCTGATTATATCCATGTATGAAAAGAAGTCCCTCATCCCATGTGCATGGATGTTTGGAGTGATACATCTGAATCATGTGAACAATCAAGTGGTTTACCACCTCTATTTGACCATCAGTCTATGGATGGAAGGCTATGGACTTCACCGACTTAGTATCCATCATCTTCCATAGAGTGGACTAGAAGATGCTCAAGAACCTACTATTTCAATCTGAGACAATGGACTTGGGAAGACCAAAATGGATCCATACATGACTAAAATATAGTTGAGTAGTTTCCTTAGTAGATATATTTTTCTTACAGGTAATCATGATAGGTATTTTTGAAAAAATGATCAACTACCACAAAAATATAGTCCTTACCATGTTTTAAAGTGGGCAAACTTGAGAGAAAATCCATTAAGATGGATTCCCAAGGCTTGGTTGGTTCTGGCAATGGCATGTACAATTCTTACTTCTTATTTTTTGTCTTGGCTATCATACATGGGGTGCAATATTTGAGATATCTTTCCACATTCTTTTGCATATGGGGCTAGTAGAAGTGTTTTTGAAAAACTACCAATGTCTTCTCAATGCCAAAGTGTCCAACTATCCTACTGAAGTGTGCTTCCCATATCATATTTTGTTGCTCTGCAATTGGAACATAGATGTGCCCCATATGATAGAGGACATTATCTTATAAATAGAAATCAGAAACATGTGTAACTTTTTAAAGTGCTTGATATGTATTAGAAAAGTTAGGATCTGCTTCATACAAGGCACCCCAAGTGGCAGTCTCATGTCCACACAGGTCTAGAACTATTGTGAGTGTAGTAATTGGTGGGCAGCTTAGATAATCTATAGCTATATTTGAGCTCCCCTTTTTGTGTTTGATGAATTTGGGCAAATTGTTGTATCATCTGTGCTTGTTTCCATTGGAGGGCCTCATTCACCATTTCCTTAAAAGGATCAGATGTCTCGGTGTCATCTACCATTTGAAGTCGTTCAGAGTGAACAGGTGGAAAATTTGGAAGCTCTATTGTTTCCCACTCAAGTTTCTTATAGCCTGACCTTGTCCTCAAGATCATACTCTCTCAAGACAAACCACTCTGATACCACTGATCCAAAACTTAAAAGTTTTGACTGATAAATATCTCAATAACATAGAAATAACATAGTAACAATGAATTCTCTGAGAAGAGATGTAGTATTACTCAAGATCACAATACAAATATATGCTTATCTCTAGGAAGAGATGCTTGTCTTCAAGTGGTATGACTTCCAATATTTAAAACAATACAAAATTTGAGGAATTATTATTTTTAGAAACTTACTATTTTTAGACTGCAATATTAAAATTGAAATTTGAGGCACTTCCATTGGGTTTCTGGGGGCCAAAATTCATCAAAAATATTTAAATTCTATTTAACAATTGTTCTCCTCATTCTTATCTTTCCAATGGTTCAAACGGCGAGTCAATTGGAGCTATGGTACAAAAGTTATGGCTCCTGGAAGTTCCGTCATCAATTGGGGTGGAACTGTCACCCGAATTGTCGCCTAAATTGTTGCCTGGATCATCTATCACATCCATCCTTTCTTGGAGACAAGGATGATAATGTGCAACATCATATCCATATGAGAGAGGTGAAATATATTCATGATATTTATATGATTCATAAGGAAGGTAAGAGTCATGTTCTTGATATTAAGGATCATGGGAAACTTCATAAGGTTTACCATAGCTTTGATAAAACTCCTAGTAAGGATGATTAGGCTCATAAAAAGGCTCATATGGATTATGAAAAGGATAATATTATCCATGATAAGGTTAGAATAGAGGTATTACATAGGGATTTTCCTCATACATAGTCATGAAAATAACATTAGAATAGTATAATAAAAATAGACTTACTTGGAAATTGTTTGGACTTTCAAAAATAATTGTTTGAGCTTAGAATAACCATATTATTTATGAAGAACACTATTGTAACTACAATTTCATCAAGACTATCTCTAATTATTCCCACTAGGCATGTTAGAACTATTGAGGATCTAGATTTCACCCTAGATGGAAGTAGAAGTGTTCAGCTCCAACTTCCAAATCTAGATCAACATGGGGCTAATCCTAGGCTATGGGTATCCTATAATGAGGTCAGACCTCTAGGATTTTTTAACAAGGATAACTCCTTTCATACATAATTTTAATCTCATTCCTACTACTAAAACCTACTAATGATCAAGGCAAAGAAGAGAGAGAGAGAGAGAGAGAGAGAGAGAGAGGAGAGAGAGAGAGAGAGAGAGAGAGAGAGAGAGAGAGAGAGAGAGAGAGAGAGAGAGAGAGATGAGAGAGAGAGAGAGAGAGGAGAGAGAACATGAAATGGAAACCTAAGCTAGTAGTGATGATGCACCTAAATTATGGTTGATCCACTTTGTTTGACTCTAGAGACACTAATGAAATAAGCATAAGGCTAGATATAGGATTCCAAATATTTGTCATACATTAGTGTTTCATGAAGAATTTCACCAAATGATCACAAGTTGAGGGAAATGATGGAGAGTTTTAATGCAAGACACTAACCAGTCACAGTATCCACATATAAGATTTCACTCAAAAGATACATAATACTAAACATGACCTACATAACATGATAAAATTAGTAACTAGGTGAGATCATGAATTGATAAGGGAGAAAAGTTCTTCCACATATATAAATCAATTGACATGTACACACTATACCAGAACAATGAAATCTAAAATGGTCTTGTATTCATCTCAAAAGTTAACAAGCTCCATTTTGGTAGATTTTAGTCATGCCCAAGAGAGGGGGTAGAGGGAGTACTAAGAGGATCTATTTTTTGGCTTAAAATCCACTATATATAGTAAAAAGGGAGAGAAAGAGATGGTAGTGATGCATAAGAGAGTGGAGAAAGAGTAATCATGATCATGTCATGGTATCTCATTTATTTCTCTCTCTATTTGTGCCTTATTCTATTGAACTAGCCTTTTCTTGCTTTAATAACCTTCGAGCTCCTCTCATTGGCTGATAGATCCCACTAGAAGATACAGGGATTATTATGTGTGATCATAAAGTTTTTTGAGTAGAATCAATGCCCTTAAGTGCTTCTCCAACTACCATTTCACCACCTTGGGAACCTATGTCCACTTGACATGTTCATGAGAATCAAATCCTCAAATCCTTAAACTTGACAGTGCCATGTCGTGAATGGAATTAAGTACCTAATTTATGAATGATGAAACTATGTGGACATATGAGACATTTTCCATTTATCACATATATTTTCCATTTCTATGTCTAGATCATAGGTCCATTTTATAGATAGAAAACTAATATAAGATTATTTGTTTTCCTATAGCTACAATATTAATATAGACCTATAGACTATATAGCCCTTTTTCTAGATTATAATATTTCCAAATAGACCCATTTTATCTCTGTAGGAACTAAGAGTTCGATTATATACACATGACCTTAAAAAATGGTGAATATAGTTACAAAAATAACCCTAATCAATACAAATTTATGAACTAAAGGTCCATATTTAACCTTAATGTTAGTCTTTTATATTAATTTATCACCTTGGTTACATAAGTATATCCATTTAATGGTGTTGGATCAAGTATCAATGGTAGAAATATGACCCTACAATACCTATTTTCCTTGGTCAAAAATGGTCCTTCAACTTCCATTGAAATTCCTAGGCTTACCTTTGTTTTAATTGGTTGTCGATCATGACTTTAACTATTAACATATTAAACTTTTCTCACATAATCGATCATAATCTATATGATCAATTGAGAGATATTGATCTTGCCTTTGAATTGTCAAATATATCCAAGCTTAGGCCAAATTTTAATCACATGTTGGTCTTAGGATCCTATTGATAATTTGTTAGCATTCACACTTAAACCACATAGCAATTTCTCAAACTATTTGAACTTTGACTCATCATGAAGTATCAAATTAAGATGCGTGATGTAATGTAGACCATTAATCTACTAGGACCCATTGTTTGAAATCCAATGGATACTTCACAAGATCAAATTTGAAATTTATGATCCCATAAAATGATGTTCATGTGATCATCATTAATTTTCACATAACCATCAAATTTAAGCTTAAATATGGTTATTTTGATTGATTTTAATTTTGACATTTTCACATATGTCTTATTATGTTGGTTCAACTTTGAAGCTTCATAACTTGAGCTAGAAAGCTTGTGTGGGCATGAAAATTTCATAAGATGATCCTCATATGAATAACTCCATGGCACTGTATTATCTTATCTCACAAGGCTTTTTGAGGTAAATTTATAAAATAAAAAAATTATTTGGTTTATTTATTTTCTCCATTGCATCCTAGTGATATTCTAGTTATTAAATTAGCACAATTTATCATTTGATCATTGTTTTAAGGTAATGATTATTTGCTAAGGCTTGTGTAGCCTGGTACATGCTCTTAAATGCTTGAAAACCATATAATTTCTTAGATTTTATTTCTTTACAATATTAGACCTATTTCAAACCTTTGGTCCACTCATTCCATTAAAACATATATTTTTTTTTTAAATATTTTGACCGAATTTTGTCTACATACCAAAATGTGCTTAGTCTAAGAGTCCAAAAGCTAAGTAGGATCTTGATTGAATAAGTGACCCAATGTCAGAAGGAGAAGATATACCTGAAGTGGAGATCATATAGATTTTGTAAATCTTATGAAATACTTTTAGTAAGCTTATAGTGTGATCTAATTAATTTTTAAGGGATAGGTTTACAATTGTAGATGAAGGGTCCAAGTAGGTTTCATGGTGTTTGAAGCACTCAGGAGTATAAAATAGGTTACACAGAGCCTTAAAATATCATCAGAGCCTTGAAAACTTGAGCAAATGATGGAATGTGCAAGTTTTTGATCTAGACCATCACCAAGATGTCACATAAGAGCAAACAAACTAGTTAACTTATGCATTTTGTAAATTCACCTTAAGAAGCTTCACCATCTAGAATATTATAGTGCCATGGAGTTTTTTAATGATAAGATAATCCTCTAAAAGTTTCATATCCATGTGAGATTTTTTATCTCAAGTTATGAAATTTCAAGGTTAAACCTATAAAATATGATGTTTACATAGACATAAAAATCAAGCTATGGAATAAATCCATTCAAGTTCAAAAGGTGGAAGTCATGCAAATATCATTGATAGGCACACAAATGTCTTTGATGGTTGCATAGATGTCAAATTTAAGACATAGTAGGAAAACCATTGGAGCATAAATTTGAGGGTCACATGAATGTCAAATATGGTCATATAGACATCAAATGATGGGATCATGAACATAAAAATTCTATCTCATGAAGTAACCATTAGATTTCAAATAGTGGGTCCTAGTAGATTTGATAATCCACATTGGATCATAGATATTGATCTGATGGTGCAAGATGATTTAAAAGGTCAAGGAACTTAAGAGATTGACATATGGGATAAGTGATAAAGCTAGTTAACTAAAATTAATATCCTAAAACCAATGCATTATTGACACATGGCATAATCTTAGACAAAAGTTAACAAGTAAAGGGCAAGATCGATGGCTCTCGCTCAATCATATAGATCAAGATCGATGGTGCAATTAAAGGTCAATATGTCAATAGTCTGAATCATGGTAGATATCCAATAAGCAAAGGGAAAGCCTATAATATTTTTACTAAACTCGATAGGGCATTATTAGACCCGAGAAAGGTAAAGATGAAGAAACCTGGTTTGAGCTCAGTCTAGGTTGAAACCGGATGGATATTACAAGATCTAACATCACCATTAAGGCTCCATAGGGATAAAGTAGGTCTTTTAAACCTAATATAGATAAAGGGTAAATAATTTAAATGATAAAATGGGACAAATTAATTGTTAGTAGAGATCCATGGAGGTAAAATAGGTCAATTTGGACCAAATATAGAGGTCAAAGATGAACCAGTAATTGTGAACCAAGGTCAAATAGTTTGAAAGTTTTCATGGATATGTGACTATGTGAAAACTAATAATTAAATTTATTTTCACCTATAATGGACTTATGTTTGATATTGGATCAAATACAGAGGTAAGGTATGGTCATGAAAAGGTATTTATTCTATTAACATGGTTATATTTATGATAATCAGGTACCTATGACCACCCAAAGCATATGTGGTATAATTCTATCAATTTCAAGACATGGTCCTCATCAAAAAATTAGACAAATAATAACATGGAGTTCCAAGAAGGAAAACCTGATGGTTGGATAAGGGTAATGGGTATTTGATTCTTTTACAAAATTTATTCCTTATTGATAAGGTCACAAGTTAGTATCCTCAAACTATGCTAATACACCATAGTTCCCTCTCTCTTCTTTATATATATATATATATATATATATATATATATATATATAATATATAATATATATATATATATATATATATATATATATATAATATCTTCTACCACATGCAAATTATATTAAAGGTTTTAGAAATAAATCTTTCACAACTTTTAGGGAAACAAACTTTTATGCTTTAGCTTACTTAGGCTATGACAAAGTTTGTATTGTGACACTTTTTAATGCAATAAAGATTTAATTCCATCATTTTTCAAGTTAGATTGAAGTTTGTTCCATGAACTCATGTGTCATAGTCAAGTAAATGTATGTTCCTTGTCTATGTCTAAGTTTTCTCACTTTCATGAAGTGTGTTTTAGCTCCATAGGTCATTATAAGTGTAGTTTACAATTTTTTATTTAGCTTAAAAGTGGATATCTACCCTATTATGGCTAGTTTGATCACTGATTCATGGATTATTATGAAATAATCATGTGGTATTGATCTTATTTGGTCTTGAATGTGTCTCATATTTATGTTTTGTGAAAACTATAAGTTTTTAAATGAATAGTACATCACCCCATTTTTACATGTTTTCATATATTATTATAATCTCTCTATCTCATTTCTAAGAAAGTGTTAAATTAATTCTAGTTTAGGTGATAGATATAGAAGTAATTTGGCCTTTTCTAGATGTCTAATCCATTATTAGGATACCCACATCCTAGGATCAGTCCCATGTTGGACTAGATTTGAGTAAGAAGGACTTGAACAATCCCCTTATTCAACTACGGTGCAATTTATAACCCCAATAGTTATAACATCCCTGATGGGACAAGATCTAAAAGAGAAGGAAGATATTGGTGTGTCTTTCCTTTTATCAAATTTGGAATTAAGAAGTTAGCACCAATAATGATCTCAAATCAAGGATTTTGGTTATGAGTAAACTAGGTATGTCTCATTAACATTTTAGTCAAATACTACATCTCATTTAATAAATGGGTCAATATGAATAGCTATGGTGAATATACCTACTACCTACCTCCTTATCAATAGCCCTAATATGATCTTCATAATCGTTATGATCCTAATAAGACTTACCAAGAATCCTGTTAAAGCTATGAGGAACCTTGCCAAGTTTCTCATGATCTTTTATTATCAAGGGAATGTATCTTACCTTCCTCATGATCCCCACCAGTAGTATGAAGACCAATATTAGTCATAAACACAAGATTATTGATCTAATCCTCCATATGAACAACAATCCCAACATAACACTACTCCTCGTCAAACCTATCATGTGCCATCCATACCAGTACTTAGGCAAACTTTAATAATCCTTGACAAGCATGCACTAGAATTTTTATCACAAAATTATTATGGCCAAGATGTACCTAATCACTAAATCCATTATGTGAGGGATTCATTGTATTAAATAAAAGATGATTAGGCACCTATTGAGAGAGAAAATTGGAACAATATCATAGGTAAGATGATGGATGTAGGTGGTTTATATTTGAAGCATTGAGGATAATCTAAAACACCCTAGAGAGTATCATGTCTAATCTCACCAGTCTTATTTACCTTCATATAGACCACCTCAACCTTCTTATGTACCAGTCATTCCTCCCTAATAGACCATTCTAAGTGACACTTTGAGTATGCCAAGTTCTTCATATGTTTCTCAAGCTTTTCCTTCCTAGAAATTTATCAAAGAAAGTTGTCAAATAAAGAAGAAGACTATTGTGAAACAACCTACTATTGAGATCCAATACCCCATCCTTCCTCAAGAACCCCTTATGAATTCCTTCAGGATTCAAAGATGGAATCAGTTATGAAGTCAGGGGGTGGGTAAAGTGAGGCAAATCTAGATTTGAAATTCCAAGTTAAAAGAGGATCTGAACCTATGAAAAACTCTCTCATCCTTCCTCAAGAGTCTTCTTGTGTTCTTTATCTTCATGAAGTCATTGAACAACTGAAGGAGAAGCTATTCCAAGAGAATATAGATAGACATATCAAATAGTTAGAGCTAAAGGCAAGGAATGAAGAAGATAATCCCATCTTGGAGTTCTATCCAAAGATGTTCTTAAAACAAGAAAGAGATTTTAATAGTAAATAATGAAGAAAAGTTTGAAACTATTGAAGAGTCTCAAGAAATCTATCAAGAAAATGAAGATCTAGCAAAAGGAGGTACTCTTTCCATTACCCAACTTAACTTAATTTCCCTAAAAAATTTATTTCAAGAGTCAATAATTCATATGTTCTAAGTTATGATAAGGTTCCCTTCATTCAAAAGCCCATCCATAAACCATCCATCACATTTCATGCTCCATAGCCATCTTATCAACCCTCCATCACATCTTACCCTCCACCTCAAACCCATGAGCCTATCCATCAACCTCCACCTAAACCCTTTCTTGATAAGGATCCCATTTTGATGGAAGCAAGTGAAGAGGAGAATATCTAAGCTATGACTAATCAAGGAGATGTTATAAGTGACTATGAATAAGATATCATCATAGGGACTCCCCTTGGTGAGAAAAAGGGGCAACTTAACACATTTTAATGAGGAGGGACATATTAAAGGCTTTTTTTTAGTTAACCATGAAGAATATGACCAAGACTTGAAGGAAGAGGTATTTAAAGAATACTCCATATATGATCATGAAATAGTATATGATCCTCTCAAGTATGAAATGGAGTGTACCATCAAGAATGAAGGTCAGGGTAATCCTCAAGAAGTTGTATCCCTAAAATTATTTTTTCAAGACCAAGGTGGAAGACATAGCTCTTGGACATGACTCGATACTTCCATCTAGCTTTTAATCACCCTTAGATGCATTACAACATAAATAACACTAGTTTGATGACCTTATGCATCAAGAAGAGAAGATTAGATAAGTAATGGTTCTAGATGACTTGGAGGACAATA